>JACDOX010000534.1:151958-162776 GCA_014549065.1 Cardinalis cardinalis
AGGAAGGGGGAGGATGCACAGAGGCAGTAATGCTTTGCTATTCTAGCTTTGCTTTCTGAATTTTCCCTCTTTTTTTGTCGGTTTTTTGTTCCTTTAAGCTCTTGTTTTAAAACAAGGCTTCCTGCTGTCCCTGGAGCTGGCAGGGCTCGGGCCCAGGATGGGAGGAAGGCAGCCCTGGGAAGGGAGGAAAGGGCTCTGATTCAGCAGGGCTGTGACTCAAACGCTGCCACTCTTGGAAAGGGCACTTGACAATGTTGGCATTATCAGGGATGAGGCAGGGGAGGAAATCACTGCTGAGATAAGGATGGGAATGCAAAGGGACAGAGCAGGCAGCAAAACCTCCCAGCAGCACAGAAAAATGGAATCCTTAAGGCTGGAAAAGGTTTTTGGGAGCCCAGCCATCAACCATGGCCCCAAGTGCCCCATCCCCACATGTGTGAGGGGGCAACCCCACCTCTTCCATGGGCAACTCCACCACTTCCCATCCCCTCTAGAAAAGGCCCTGARCCCCCTCTCTGCAGGGCTGTGACCCCAGAGATTCGGGGTAAGCTCCATCCCTGCATCCCAGATTTCTCCCAGCCCGGCAGAGCCATCAGCTCCTCCTGCAGACCCCACAAACCCACAGCTCCCACTGCGGGACAGGAGGACCAAGCTGGAACATTTGCAAAGCCTGAAATAATGGAAAAGCTCCCAAAGCAGCTACAATCCYGACTTTGCAGTCATCCAAGATTTACCACAGAGCCTTCAAATGTCACTCTGAGTGTAATGAACGGGGCTGGGGAGGAAGGAGCCTCTGGGATAATCAGCACAGCTTAGGCAGTGACCTATGAATCACTTTGCAGGAAGTCCATCCTCCTTCCCAAGAAAAACGTGCATTGAAGCAGCTGAACAGGAGCTTGGTTGTCCAGGCTGGATCAGAATGAATGGGATAATGAATTGAAATAGTGAATGTCCAAGGATTTCGTCAGGAATTCAAGCCTGAGAGTCCCCTGTACGTGCCAAGGTGAAGGGAGCCTTGAGGGGAAGTCAGGAGTGAGGAAGAGAAGCAGGACTGGGGCAGCAAAATTCCATGCATGAGTCTGAAATTGTCTGTGCAGGCAGAGATTCCAAAGGGGGGGGTCTGAGCCCGCTCCAAACTCACAAATCCAACACTTTAAACTCACAAATCCAACACTTTAAACTCACAAATCCAACACTCACAAATCCAACACTCACAAATCCAACGCTCCCAAATCCAACACTTTAAACTCACAAATCCAACACTTTAAACTCACAAATTCAACACTCACAAATCCAACACTCAGCACTCACAAATCCAACTCTCAGCACTGCCACAATAATATCTGGTCATGTTTTTCCAAGGGGACAATAAAACCTGACTAATTCTGCACCTCACACTCTGTTCCCTCTCAAATTTTGTTGTCCTCCCACTCCACCACCTGAGGTGACAGAATTTGAGGCTCTGATTGAAAAGCACTGGGTTGGGCTTTGGGGGATCATCCCAGTTACACACAGAGATTTTTGGCAAACCACTTCCTCCTCCTCTGCCTGTTTTTCCGTTTGTGGACAGGAACTAACAATTCTTGCTCTGTCCAACTCCTTCCCTGGCCTGTTTTAGGTTCCTTGGAGAAGATTCAGGCTCTTGCAAAATATTTATGCAGGGCTTGGCAGGAGGGAGCCAAGGCTTTGCCTGCGACCTATGGATTATCCCAGAAGCAGAAGATRTTCCCTACAGAATATCCCAGAAGGAGAGGATATTCCCTATGGATTATCCCAGAAGCAGAGGATATTCCCTAAAGAATATCCCAGAAGAAGAAGATATTCCCTATGGAATATCCCAGAAGCAGAGGATATTCCCTAAAGAATATCCCAGAAGAAGAAGATATTCCCTAGAGAATATCCCAGAAGCAGGAGATATTCCCTAAAGAATATCCCAGAAGCAGAAGATATTCCCTACAGAATATCCCAGAAGCAGAGGATATTCCCTAAAGAATATCCCAGAAGAAGAAGATATTCCATAGGGAATATCCCAGAAGCAGGAGATATTCCCTAAAGAATATCCCAGAAGCAGAGGATATTCCCTACAGAATATCCCAGAAGGAGAGGATATTCCCTATGGATTACCCCAAAAGCAGAAGACATTCCCTACAGATGATCCCAGAAGCAGAAGATATTCCCTACAGATGATCCCAGAAGCAGAAGATATTCCCTATGGAATATCCCAGAAGCAGAGCCCAACTGGTTGTGCTGCAGGAGCTGCTGGGAAATCATTGATATCCAGGTTATGGCTCAGTCCCTTTGAAAACTGGGATCAGCTTGGCCTCAAGGTTTCCTTCTGTAACTCAGGACATAATTTACATTATCCTGACCATGAAATATTAATTATTATTCATTAATATATTATTTTATTTAATTTATTATTTAATTATTTTATTTATTAGTTAATGATTTGATTTGATTTATTATTGAATTATTTAATTTATTATTTAATGATTTTATTTATTCTTTATTATTAATTAATTAATTATTATTATTTATACGAATCATTTATTTGTGCTCAGCAAAGCCCTGTAGGGAAATCTCCATGCCCTGTGCCCTCCCTGGCATGGGCTGGGATGCCAGGCAGAGCTGCTGAGTCATGGCCATTCCAGCAGGATAATCCCGATGCTCACGTTGCTTTTCCTCAGTTTTGCAGCAGTGGTGATGCAGATTTTGATGATCTCAAAGGCCATTTCTTCCCTCGGATGTCCCTGATCCTCTGACATTTAAACAAAAGGCAATCATCCCACGGCTTCTGCTGGGAAGAGCTGGCACCGTGCCAATCACAATATTCCCCTCCTCTTCCCAGTGACGTGGGAACGAGGCCTGGGCGCCTCCAAGGAGGGTCTGAGCAGGGCAAAGCCTCGGCTCTGGGGGCTTAAACTGAGCTTTAGCTTCAGGCACAGGCTGGCACAGGGCTGGTGGAGTCGCTTCACCCACAGCTTCTGGCTAATAATCATTAGAGCTGTTAAAATAGTTCATTAAAAATTAAAAGTTCTAATGGGAACCACTCAGCTAGATAAAATCCCCTTCCTAAACAAGTCCAGAAAAGCAGGGTATTATTTACAACAAATTGCATTTAAATACTTGAATAGGCAAGAGCTCTGCTGGGAGGGTGTTAAAATAACCCCCAAATTAGAACATTCAGACATGAGGACATTCACACATCAGAACATTCAAACTGACCCATGGGAGGAGAAGGTGAAGAACTCCCCAAATTACTCAGCACCTAACTTTGTTCATTGCCTTGGGAGAGGAAGGAAGTCCCAGCTCTCAAACTCTCCAGTTTCCTTCTGCTTTGCCATTCCCACCAGCAATGCCACCAAGAGTTCTTTGATGTCCCCAAATGTCCCTGTTGGAGCACAGGATGGTGGGGACGGATCCATAAATCCACTTTCCCTGGGACTGATGGGGATCCATGGGATTCACACACAGATTCAGCTCAGCCTGGAGCTTGGGGATGCATCAAGGGTGGACTTGGCCACCCAAGTGTTGGGTTAAAGGTTKGCCTCGATGATCTTCAAGGTCTTTTCCAACCTAAATCATTCCATGACCCTAGAACTGCTCTCCCTCCCTGGAGGACTCCCCTCCCCTGTCCCAAGAGATCCCAAAGCCAGTGATTAATTCCATTCCAAATTTTCATTTGTTCGAAGGAGAACAAAAGCCGTGGCGGGGCACTCGCAGAAAAAGGAAGGAATACATTGTCATCATCCAACAATCAGGAATAATGAGAAAGGTCAGGAAAACACACAAAAGGCCAAGATTTCAGCTGGTGGAAGCAGCAGAGCTCCACTGGTGACACTGGGTCAGGAACTTTTACTGCATGAGGTGCTTTTGCCCCATCAGAAGCCTTGGAGCACAACTTGCAGAGGAACAATTTGGGAATTGAAAAAAAAAGGAAAAAAAAGAAAACAAATCCCAAAGTCCAGCCAAACGCAGCAGATCCATGACTTCCATGGCTCTCTGTGCTGTATTCCCCAGCCTCCAGCTGATGAGGTTCCCTTTCAATCTGTTCCTATTTCTCTCTTTATTGCACAACTGCTTTAAAGCCTTGCAAATTCCAAGGAATGCCAGGGCAAACTGCCTAGAATTCCTTATCCCAGAATCCAGCAGCATTAAACTGACAATTCCAGATGGCACAGATGCAATTCCCTTCAGCTGGACGCTGGGAGGCCTAAAGGGCCATCCTTACATTCCTGTGGGTTGCAAAAGGAAAATTCCTGCTGCTTTCTTGGCACCTCAAGAAGCACAAGGGTAAACAGGCCTCGAGTTGTGCCATGGGAGCTTCAGGTTGGATATCAGAGAACATTTCTTCACTGTGGAAGAGTGGTCAAGCATTGGGACAGGCTCTCCAGTCACCACCCCTGAAAGTGTTGAACAAAAAATGAGCAGTTGTGGCAATTCATCATTAGTGGGAATGGGGATTTGGTCAATGCTTGGACTTGATGATCTTGGAGGTCTTTTCCACMTATWAKGATTTTATAATTGTATGGAGACATCAATAACCCCTCTTGGAGGACTTTTCCATCCTTAATAATTCTTTAATTCTATGGAGACATCAATGGCCCCTCTTGGAGGTCGTTTCCACTCTCAATGGAGATTTCAATAACCCCTCTTGGAGGTCGTTTCCACCCTTAGTAATTCTTCAATTCTATGGACACATCAATGGCCCCTCTTTTCTTCCCTCCTCTTTCCCTGTGGGATCCCTTGGGCTCAGCCATCAATGTCCTCACCCTCTTTTAAAGGCTTGGCCTCTCCATCCAAGGAAATTCAAATCTCAGGACATTTCATCTTCCAAACTCTTTCCAATCCCTTGCTCCACGCCCTCCACTGGGGGTTTTCCATGTGTAAGGGCAAAGATCCGAAGGATCTGGAGAAGTTGGCTCTGGATGCTCAGAGAATTCTCGTCTCCAGGACTGTCAGCAGGAGCACGCTCTCATTATTAATATTTTGATGCTGGATATTTTTCCAGGCCAAATTGCAGCTTTCAAAGTTCTTCCCTGGCATGAATTTGTCCCCTTTTATTTCTTGCATAACTGGGCCTGCAAAGAGCCTCCCAAAGGCTGAGTGTGAGGCAGGCTGTGCCGCTGGCACGCATGGACGTTCCCTGCCGTGAGTCACCGAGCAGATGTGCCTCGTCATGCGATGCCTGCAGTGCCACTGGAGAGGGAAACAAAATTAACTCATCCCTCAGAGCTGGAGAATTCCAGGGAGAATCTGCACACCCAGGCATCGGATTGATCTCTTTATCCTTTGTTGTTAAAGTGGCAGAGGCAGAAATGAAATCATCTGYGAGCTGGTGAAGGGCTGCTCTTCCTTCCAAGCAAGCTGGAGATCCTCTGGAGATCCTTGGGAAAAAAGCTGAAATGTTTCTTTTCCTGGAAGGGGCCTTGTGATGGGAGTCATTTCACAGGAGCATGGAGTGGTTTGGGTGGGAAGGGACCGGAAAGTGACCCAGTGCCACCCCCTGCCCTGGACAAGGACACCTCCCACTATCCCAGGCTGCTCCAAGCCCTGTCCAAGCTGGCCTTGGACACTTCCAGGGATCCAGGGGCAGCCACAGCTCCTCTGGGAATTCTATCCCAGCCCTCAGCACCCTCACAGGGAAGGATTTTTCCCTAATATCTCATCTAACCCTCTTTCTCAATGGGAAGCCATTCCCCTTGTCCTGGCACTCCAGGCCCTTGTAAATATTCTCTGCTTCAGTTCTCCTGTCCAGTCTTGAAAATCATTTTGGGAGTTGGGAAGTTGAATGTAGGTTTGGGAGAAGTCACAGAAGCATCAGCCCCGCAAATTTGTTTAAAACTGATGAATTTTGTCAATCCCAAAAGCCATTTTGGACAGCTGTTCCAGGTATGTCCCAAGTTCACCTTTCACACTTAGGCAGGGGTTGCCCTGACGTGTCCCTGGCTCCTCCCACCTTCTCCAGGCTGCACTCAGGGAGGGATGGTTGTGATTCCTGGCAGGAAGGGAAATGAGAAACAGCCCCTGGCTAGTCTGGAGCAGTTGTTTAAATCTATAATGCAAACCAAGACAATGCATGTCTCAATTTGAAGACACTGCTGAGTGGAAGCAGTTGGATATTCCCTGCAGTTGGATATTCCCTGCAGCTGGATATATCCCTGCAGTGGATATTTAACTGCAGTTGGATATTTAACTGCAGTTGGATATTCCCCACATCTGGACATTTCCTACAGTTGGACATTCCCTGCAGTCAGATATTCCCTGCAGCTGGACATTCCCCACAGCTGGACATTCCCTGCAGTTGGATATACTTCTGCAGTTGGATATTTAASAGCAGGTGGATATTTCCTGCAGCTGGACATTCCCCACTGCTGGACATTCCCTGCAGCTGGACATTCCCTGCAGTTGGATATATTTCTGCAGTTGGATATCCCCTGCAGTTGGATATACTTCTGCAGTTGGATATTTAACAGCAGTTGGGCCTTCCCTGCAGTTGGATATTCCCCACAGCTGGATAATTTCCTGAAATTGGATGTTCCTGCAGCTGGACATTCCCTGCAGTTGAATATATTCCTGTAGTTGGACATTCCCTACAGCTGGACATTCCCCACATCAGGATATTCCCTGCAGTGGATATTCCCTGCAGTTGGATATTCCCTGCAGTGGACATTCCCCTGGAATTGGATATTCCCCTGGAATTGGATATTCCCTGCAGTGGACATTCCCTGCAGTGGACATTCCCCTGGAACTGGATATTCCCTGCAGTGAACATTCCCTGCAGTGGACATTTCCTGCAGCTGAACATTCCCTGCAGTGGATATTCCCTGCAGAGGACATTCCCCTGGAATTGGACATTCCCGGCAGCTGGATATTCCCTGCAGTGGACATTCCCTGCAGTGGACATTCCCCTGGAATTGGATATTCCCTGCAGTGGATATTCTCTGCAGCTGAACATTCCCTGCAGCTGAACATTCCCTGCAGTGGATATTCCCTGCAGTGGACATTCCCCTGGAATTGGATATTCCATGCAGCTGGATATTCTCTGCAGCTGGACATTCCCCACAGCTGGATATTCCCCTAGAATTGGACATTCCCCTGGAATTGGATATCCCCTGCAGTGGACATTCCCTGCAGCTGAACATTCCCTACAGTGGACATTCCCTGCAGTGGACATTCCCTGCAGGGGACATTCCCCTGGAATTGGATATTCCCTGCAGCTGGACATTCTCTGCAGCTGGACATTCCCTGCAGTTGGATGTTTCCCTGCTCAAAGACAAGTGTTGTGCTATTATTTAAAACTGAGGAGTTGAAAAGCTGATTCCATTTCCACTGAGGGCAAAACCAGGACCTGTACCTAGCAGAGGTCTAAACAGACCTACAAGTTTTTAGTTCTGTTTTTCCCCCTTTTCCATTCAAATGATCATTTCATGAGCTGCTGGGGTGTTTGTGTCTCCTCCCCAGAGGAGAAAGTGGGCGTTGAACCCGTGAAGGAATGGAAGAACTGTCAGAGGTCATTATTGAAGTCACCCTTTCTTTCTCTACCCCAATATTTGTCCCTTCCCCATCACAGCAGAAGCAAATGGAGCACCTCTGCACTGGACTGATGCTGAAGGACAGGGCAGGACCCCAATGAGGAAGGAGGCCCAGTTGTACTGCCGTGCCATCAGCTCTGGGTGTTCTGTCCCTCCCCCTGCAGCTGAAGCAGCTCCCAGCCCAGCTACAGCCAGATAAGTGCAAGATGTTGGTGACAAATTCCCAGAATCACAGATTAGGCTGGAAAAGACCCTGAGATCATCAGTGCAGAGGCTCCAGCCCACTGAACTCCAGATCCATGAGAGCTTATCTCTTYATTCCAAACAAGCAGGGCAATTAGGCAGAGCATCCATCTCCTTATCAGCTGCAGGTGAAAATTCACCTTTAGTAGTTTTTAACTCAATAACCGCAGACCTTTGATGAGCTCTAGTGGCTGCTCTGCTGGCCGAGTCACCATCACATCAGCAGCTCCTCTGGGGAGGATGTGTTCCAGATTCCCTTAATTGGCTCTTGTGCCACTCTGGAAGCCCCATCAGTGGCTGCTCTGTGTCACTCTGTGTCACCCCAGACACCCACTCCATTCTTCCCACAGCATCCCATAATGCCTGGTGTGATCCTTACTCCAAGGTGTAATTTAAAGGTAAATTGAAAGCCCAGCCATTAAGCCCCAGTGCAGATGGAGATAATTACCAGGTGTAGAGGAGCTGCAGGACCAAAYGAGTTATCTGTGAAGGAGACTCTGCTCACAAGGGCTGTGAGCTGCCAGGGAGCACAAATCCCAGATAAAGAACCCTTCCAGCCCAAAAACCAGGGATGATTCTCTTTCCAGAGGCAACAGCAAAGCCCTCACAGCCCTGGGAGCAGCCCCACCATGTCCTCCAGGGATATCCCAGCACACACCACCCGTGTCCCTGAGCTCCCAAGGACAGCTGGCTCTGCACAGCTTCACCCAGTGCTGGCAGCCAGGGGATGGAATCTGGAGGCTGCTGGGGCTCCAAGTGAAGCCACAAGGAGAGTTTCCCAATGGGAAGGTGTTGGAGCATCGGGGGTAGCACGGTCAGGATGGAGAYGAGAGATCTCTGCAGCCAGGGCTTGGAACTTGGGGTTTATTGCAAAGGGCCAAGTGCAGGGCCCTGCTGGGAGCTGCCAGGCACAGCTCAGAGCAGGCCCGAGAGAGAGAAAGAGAGGGGGAGAGAGGATGAGAGGGTGAGAGAGTAAAAGGGTAAGAGAATAAACGGGGTAAGAGGCAAGAGCTAAGAGAGCGAGGTTCCCCTTGCAATACAATAAATCATCTTCTCACTAACCAATCTAGTACAAGATACAAATCCTACAGCATTTCCATACAGCCTATAAGAATCACTACATTACCATGCTGTGTTACATATTAAACCCTAAAAACTCCGCTTTGGGCCCTTCTGCCAAGCTGTAGGGTCTGCTCTGACCCTTGGAGCTGTCTGCAAGCAGAGGGTGTTGTTCCATCCAAAGGGGATCACCTTCAGGCAGCCACACCATTGTTTTCCAGTTGTTCAGTAACGGAGGCATCTCAAAGCTTGCTTTCATTTCAATCTCACTTATAGTTTCCATATTCTCCAAATCTTTTGCCAGACAATCATATTTGTAAGGCTTTCCTGTTTCACCTTCCCCAACAGGAAGGCACTCCTGGGAAAGAGCTGCATTAACGAGCCTGCAGCTCATTAACAGTGTGACTTCATCTCACCAGCCTGGTGCCTCTCCCAGGTCATGCCCACCTCAGTGACCCTGTCTGGTGACCACTGCCTTCTGTCACAGGGGCCTGATTTGTCCTGGAACCTCTTGGAGACATTTATAAACAATATTAAAGTGACAGAAGTGTGTTTTGAATAGCTTGAGATTCTGCAAATTCCTCAAAGTCATGGTGGTAAATAATTCTCTCGATATGTTTGTTTACACAGCCAGACTTCAAAGCAACTCACAGTTCACTTCACTAAACTTTCCAGCAAACAGGAAAATGATGGAGAGCGTCCTGATCCATGCTCAGCTTGGCTGGAGAGGGCGGCAGAATGCCCCAGGGCTTCCCTGGGAGCACAGCTCAGGTTGTTTCAGCCACACACTCAGGACCTGGGAGCAGGAACAGAGGTCCTGCTGGCCACGAGGTGATTCGGGCTGAGTTAAACCCACCAGTTTGGTTCTGGACTGTGTCCCTTTGAAAAATAGGAGAAGGTTACAAAACAACCATCACAGAAACCTCTTTGCCTCCCATTCCCACTCCTGGGATGAATAATCCTGTGGAGGAGCAGTGGGCGAAGCATTAGGAGCTGACGTTTCTGCCAGCCCTGATTATAAACAACAACAGGACACAAATGGAAGAGCTCTTGGTTCATTTTTCCCATTAAAAAACCACTTGGAATTTCAAAGGAATCTGCCAGGGAAAGGCTTGTTTGAAAGTTCCAYGGATGGAGCTACAAATCAACTCATTAACAATCATCTCTGTACATGGTGGCTGGGGGTGGGGAGGGGGCAGAGGAGGAAGGGAAGAGCTGTTTTCTCTCTGGTTTTGCTCTCTGTGCTGCACATGCCAGGCTCTGGAGGGGTGGCTTTCATCCTGACCCCTGCTCCCTTCCATCAGCTGTGCCAGGAGCACTGGGAGAGGGGCCCAAGGACCCCCAGGTGGATCTGGCTCTGTGGTGTCCAGCCCTGCTGTGGATCTGAGTTTGCTGCTGAAGAGAGGAAAACCCTCATAAACCTCAACAACACTCTGGGGATGCTCAATCCAAAGGGAGGTGAAGGGATGGGATYGGGTATTTATTTGGTTTAGGCTTTTGTAAAATGCCTATGGTCAAACAAACATCTGGATTGTGGAATAGAAGCAGCCAGACACAGCCTGAACTGGGCTGGAGACACCAACCACTCTCACATCCCCCAGAGAACAGGCCAAGGAAAATCTGATCCACAAACAACAATTACCAAAGGCCAGGGGTTAAAATGACCGAGGACTGGCTGAGCCCTGTGGGAAGACACGTCTGGAGCTCCATTCCAYGGCACTCTGGAATATGCTGTGCCATTTGGAGCCTCTGAAAAGGACAACATCCCTACCCTGAGTCCAGGGCAGGGAGACGAACGAGGGTTGGCAGAATTCCCATAACTCTTTGTGTCCCCAATAATCCAACCTAAACATTCCCGGTCCTGCAATGGGAAAGGCTCTGCCAGCTGGTTTGATGTGACCAGCAGGTGTCAGAACCCAGGACATTCCTCCGACTGCCCTGGAGCACTTGAGACCCTGCCAGGGGGCTCAGAGACCTTGGC
>JACDOX010000534.1:168826-179922 GCA_014549065.1 Cardinalis cardinalis
GAGAGGGGCTGGGAACACAAACCCTGTGAGGAACCCTGAGGGAGTGGGGGCGCTCAGAATCTCTGCTGGTCACAGTGACTCTGACATACACACAAGTCTCTTTTTCCCAGCCCAGCAGTCGAAGAAGGAGTCAGGATTCCTCTGTCCTCRTTCTCAATGTTGTTTGTTATTTCTTATCTAGAACATTCTTTCTCTGACCTGCTGAGATCTGTGTGGCAGGTCRGGTTGAGGCACACTGACTGCCTTCAGGGTGTTATCTTTTWATACTAAAAACTACGTGTACTTTATTTACAATAATTCCCCAATACCTATCACCTGTGTTAGGCAGTGAGTTCCTACCTTAAACCAATCCAAAAGTACCAGCATCACCCAGAACATGGAGGCTAGCAAGAAGAAAGAAGGACAGGGCATGCCCAAATTCCTCCACCTTGGGACCCTGAGTCCCCATTCTAAAAACCCCAAAAATCTACTTTTCACCCCRTTACAGACTAACTATTGTTCTACTTAAACTCTCTTGACTTGTAATTCTTCATACAAAGGGGGTGATTTGCTCCATGGGTCAAAATCAAAGGCACAGGGGTCTTTGACTCCATGCCAAGGTCTCTGAGCCCCCTAGGCAGGGGTTGGAGCCCTCCAGGGCAGCCAGAGGGATGTCCAGGGTTCCCACGGGGTGCTCAGCCTGGAGAAAAGGAGACTCAGGGGTGACCTCTTCCCTCTCTGCAGCTCCCTAGGTYGTGCTCAGGTGGGGCTGGGCTCTTTCTCCAGGCAGCACTGACAGAACCAGAGGACACAGCCTCAAGCTGTGCCAAGGGAAATTCAGGTTGGATATTAGGGAAAAGTTTTTTATGGAAAGAGTGATAAAGCTCTGGAATGTCCTGCCTGGGGAAGTGGTGGAGTCCCCATCCCTGGATGTGTTTAACAAAGCCTGGATGTGGCACTGGGGGCCAGGGTTGAGTTGAGGTGTTGGGGMTGGGCTGGACTCGATGATCCTGAAGGTCTCTTCCAGCCCAGTGATTCTGGGAATTCTGTGATTCTGTGATTCTGTGAATTCTGTGATGTTTCTGTGATTCCCTGGATGCCAGAGCGCCAGGAATTGGTTTGGTTCCAGGGCAGAACCCAAGGGGACAGGACGGGTCTGGCCCTGCCTCACAGACAGAGCCCCTTTAAAGCAGAGCCAGGTTTCAGCTTTTCTCTCACCCCCAGGGATCAGAAATAATCTCATCCTTTGGATCCTGAGACCTTTTGAAAGGGTCCCAGTGAAACCAATTCCTCCCCATGGATTCCGGCCTTCCGGGCCCCTGGGCCTTTGAAGGAGAGTCTGGTTTCAGAACTGGAGCTGGGTTTAATTCCCTTGTGGGGCTACACCTGGCGACACCTTCCTTTGAACCCCTGCACTCTGCAGGAGGGAGGATTAGCACTTCCCTGTGGAATCTCCTGTGCCCAGCTGTTGGGCTTCATTTTTTTTATTTTATATTTTATTTCATTTTTTATATTTTCATATTTTATTTTAAATGGTTTTTATTTTTTACTTAATTTTTTATTATTTATATTTTCTGTTAAGTTTTATTTTATATTTCTTATATTTTAATTTTATTTTCATTTTATATATTTATTTTTTAATTTTTGTTTTATTTTTTAATTTTTATTTTTTATTTTTTATCTTTTATGTTTTATTTTCTATACTTTTTATCTTTAATTTTTATTTTTAATTTTTATTTTATATTTCTTATTTTAATTTTACAATTTTTATTTTTCTTTTTTTATCACTATTTTAATTTTAATTTTATATTTTTATTTTTTAATTTTTATGGGGTTTTTATTTACATTTTTTAATTTTTTTTTTTGAGGTTGTGATTGAAATTCTTGAGATAAGATTTTGTGTTTAGGTTTAAATATTTTTTTTTTAAATTTATGTTAAAGCCTCACAGCAGTGAGTTTTCAAGTCTTTATTAACAAGGTATTAAATAGTTAACTATTTTTATAGCTAGATGTTTATGTTTTTAAAATTTATGTTATAGTCTCACAGTAGTGAGTTTGCTAGTATTTATTAACGAAGAATTAAATTGTTAATTACTTTTATAGTTAGATTTTTTTCTTTAATTCATGTTATAGTCTCACAGTAGTGAATTTTCTAGTATTTCATAACAAGGTATAAAATGGTTAACTATTTTTATAGTTAACCATATATATGGTTCTAGTATATATAGTATATAGTAACAGCATATATAACTATTTTTATTTTTATAAGATTTTTAAAGATTAAACTATTTAATTAAGAAATGACACTTAAATTATTTTCACTTTTAACTCAATAACTAATTACTTGAAGTCTGCAATGCAGACTTTTTGTTTAATTATAAAATACCACCCAAACCCAAGGAGAAGAAGGAAGAAGGTTAAGAAGAAGAACTAATTTTTGCTCTAAAATTTTTATTTTGCTTTACATATATTACTATATTCTAAAACTTTAAGTTTTTCACTCTGCAATATAACATATTTTTAATTAACTCTGCATTTGTAATCTTAGTGTCATCAGTTAATTTTGGAAGCTTTCTCTACAGTTTTAGGTCAAATTTAGTGTTCTCTTGGGAGTTAGAGTTTGTTAGTACAGAAAGTTTAAAATTTAACATCCAACCCTGCAGGCTGAGCTTCCAAAGCACCAAATCTGGGCTTGCACTGGAAAAAGCACAGGAATGTTCACAAACCTGCAGGAGGTGACTCGGATTCACAATGATGAGAGATTCCAACCTTGGGAACACAAAGGTGATAAAGAGAATCAGAGATTTAGAGAATCCCAGAATCAGAGAATTGGAGAAACTCAGAATTAGAGATTTAGATAATCAGAGAATCCCAGAATTAGAGATTTAGATAATCAGAGAATCAGCAAATCCCAGAATCAGAGATTTAGATAATCAGAGAATCAGAAAATCAGAGAATCCCAGAATCAGAAAATCCCAGAATCCGAGAATCAGAAAATCCCAGAATCCGAGAATCAAAGAATCTCAGAATCAAAGAATAGGATAATCCCAGAATCCCAAAATCCTAGAATCCCAAAATCCCAGAATCCCAAAATCCCAGAATCAGAGATTTAGATAATCAGAGAATCAGAAAATCAGAGAATCCCAGAATCAGAAAATCCCAGAATCCGAGAATCTCAGAATCAAAGAATCAGCTAATCCCAGAATCCCAAAATCCCAGAATCAGATAATCCCAGAATCCCAAAATCCCAGAATCCCAAAATCCCAGAATCAGCTAATCCCAGAATCCCAGAATCCCAGAAAGGTTTGCGCTGGAAGGGACCTTAAGGACCATCCCACCCCTCCCCTGCCATGGTCAGGGACATTTTCCAGTGTCCCAGGTTGCTCCAAGCCCTGTCCAAGCTGCCCTTGGACACTCCCAGCACCATAATGAGCCTCACCCCACTGTTTTCAAAGGAACTGGGATTCGGGGGTGTGCTGAGAATGGCACAAGCCTCAAACCCTCCTCAGCTTCAGGAGAGGAAAGCATTCCTAAACACCCTCGTTTKTCCTGAAAGAAGGTGGATTCGTGCAATGATTAATAGCAGTCACCACTTGGCAATCAGAAATGCCTTCAGATGCTGCTAAAAAGCTCATTAATGTCATTCCTGAAACTGGAGCAGTTCCTGGCAGAGCAGCAGCAATCCTGACCCCCACGTTTACGGTAAAGCTGGGCCTGCCCTGGGCCTAATCTAAAACTGATGGGCAGGATTATTTTTAGTTTAACCTTGGTATTTGGCTAAAAGGAATGCAAATGCCATTGCTGAAGGAGAAAGGGGAAATAAAAGAGACAGAAATAACAGCTGGGTGGAAAATGAAAGCCCAGCACTRAGTGTGACCCCTGCAATTAGGCACACTCAGGTAATTGATCTTTCGTTGCTGATGTCACAAAAGGGACATTTGTGAAAGCGAAACTTGAACCCAGGTAATGCTCCAGCAGCCCAGATGGGAATCACCAGGTTTAAACCAAAATCCACTTTCTCTGTTTGGATTTGAAATCCCCTCCTCCAGTGCTTTATTTTCTTTATTTCCTCTCTCCCTCTCACCCAGCACTGCTCTGCCCCAGCTCGTCTCACTTCCACAAGGGAAAGTGGAAACAGCAAATCCCTGGAATGGTRTGGCCAGAGAGGCTGATCCCAGGGTCACCCTGGGTATTTGGGAATGGTAATTCCATTTTGATTTGGTTTTTTTTTCCCTTTTCTTGCTTCCTATGGATTAACGGAAGAGGTGCCCATCCCTGGCAGTGTCCCAGGCCAGGCTGGACAGGGCTTGGAGCACCTGGGACAGTGGGAGGTGTCCCTGCCATGGCAGGGCTGGAATGGGATGATCTTTAATCCCATAATGATCCCCCCCATTGRTTTCTGCCATCTGGGCTCATTTACCCAGTGTAACAGGATTTAAATTCCTGGATTATACAGCCAGGCAGATCCTTAGGAATTCTCCTCTGTCCTTCCTTTTCATCCAGCTGGAAGGAGCCACATGAAAACCCCAGTGTTTAACAGGCATTGAGGCAGATAAATCCCATTAATGGGAATATACTGACTCCACTATAAGTTAAAGCTAGAGCAAAAGGCACATGGGTCACAGAAAACAAGGAAAAATCAAATTTGAGCTTCAACTTGGAATTCCACCTGAGCAACACTTCAGTTTATCCTTTTTATGAGAGATTAGAACCCTGCACACGTCTCTTCCCACCTGGATTCCTCTGGTAGTCTCAGCCTAGAAAACTCTATGGAATTTGATAACCTTTAATTCATAAAAAAAAAAAAGCTTTGATCTCTCATTAACATTCTGAGCTCACCAACATCCCACCCCCAGATTTCACCCTAACACTCAAACCAAGCATTTTTTCCTTTAATTTTAAATGTCTCTCTCTTTTTTTCCTTTTAATTTTTCCAGGGGAACTTAATAAAAACCAGGTTTTGTTGACTGAACAGAGAACCGGGTGTGTAAACAAAGGAGATTCTTGTGTGAAAGTCAATTCTCTCTGGCTTCTAGGAATTCCACTGGGCTAAAATTAGAAAGACCTGGACCCAACCTTGGACTTGGGCTTGGGGGAAAACCCTGAAGGCAGTGCTGGGAACAGCCAGTGGGCAATGGGAATCACAGCAAATTCCTGGATTCCTCAAGGATTCCAAGGTCCCCCAAGGTAGATTTGCTCCCAGGGATAAAGTGGAAGAATTTAAATGAATTTATGACAAAACCGGAGCCACCAGCCAGGATGCTGCAGAGTCTGTGACCATAATTCACCCTAAGAACTTTGAACATTCCAATTAAATGAACTCCCTCCTTATTAATTGCTCTAATTTTGATTCCCAATTAAAAGTATTTTACTTTTCATGGCATCAGCTCCACTGAACATGTGGCAAAGCTCTTCTCCTGCTGTTGTACCCGAGCTCTGAGCATCTCCCACTTTTCCCATCCTTTTCCTTTGGTCTCTGCCTCTTTCCTTGGTTCTTTTCCCCCTTTCCCACTGCCTGCCCAGGACTGGATTTCCCCCCCATTTTCCTCTCTGCCACTTTCCCCCAAAAACCTCCAAATGCTGGAACCCAGGGCACAGGGGAGATTTCTCTGCCTGTCCTGAGGTGTCCTGACCCCCAGGAGAAAACTGCTTTTAACCTTCATCCATGGAGAAAGCCTCCAAAACTTTGGGATTAACAAGAATCTGCGAGTGTGTGAAATGGATTGTGGTGGAGTTTAGTACAGGGTGAAAAACTTGGGGTTTTTAGTATGGAAAAAGTTTTGTATGGAAGAAAAAGTTTAGGATGGAGGAAAATGTTTAGTATGGAAAAAGTTTTGGGTTTTTAGAATGGAGGTGGGTGGGAGACAAGCTGGAGGATTTTGGGCATTGTCTGGTCTCCTTCTTGTTCCTCATCTGCCCCATTTCCTGCAGTGCTGGGGGCACAGGGGGATTGATTAGAAAGAACCAAAAGCAGATGTTGGACAGAMAAATAATGAGTTATTGGTAGGAAGGTAGAAATAAAATACATTCCAAGAGTTAATGGGGCAAAACAGCTTTAAAAGACCTCAAATGTGGCTCTGGTGACTTTTGGTGCCTTCTCTTGGTACACTGAGTCTGAGATGTAGATGGCATGCTGAACTTCTTTTAAGAGAAAAATAAACAACAACCTGAAGACCAAAAAACCCAAGAGTCCTGTTTGTCTCTCATTGCTGGCACAGAATTTTTTAGGRATTTCCCCATCAGGGGGACCCACGAGGGAGGTTTCAACAAACTGGTGCCCTGTGTGAAGATCAAACTCCCCACCTTCAGATTAGGGCACAGCTCCAGTTTTAAGGCTTTGACTTGGAAACRTGGCCTGGAATTGAGCTGAGGTCTCTGGGTTTGGTGATCCCAGTGGAGAAATGCTGATGTACATGAGCTGATGATGAGATATGGGAAAGCAATTCCTCCCTGKGAGGGTGGGGAGGGCTGGGATGGAATTCCCAGGGAGCTGGGGCTGCCCCTGGATCCCTGGCAGTGCCCAAGGCCAGGCTGGAGCAGCCTGGGACAGTGGGAGGTGTCCCTGCTATGGCAGGGGTAACTGGGATGAGTTTTAAGGTCCTTTCCAACCCAAATCATTTCAGGATTCCCTGTCCAAGGCCAGGCTGGACACAGTTTGGAGCAGCCTGGGACAGTGGAAGGTGTCCTTGGGTGGAACTGGGTGAATTTAAGGTCCCTTCCTACCCAAACCTGGGGTTCCACGAGCTCCCTGTACATCCTGAAATGTGTATTTCTCCAGGAAATCTCTCCATTTTGCTTTCCACTTTCCATTCCCTATTCCTGCCAAGTCAGCTGCCTCTTCCAGGTTGGGAATAGCATGGACACAACCTTCTGTGGTGTTTTTAGCACCACAAATTACCTGGGAATCCTGGCTGCTAAAGCACAGCAGGAATATCTGTGCTGGAGGGAAGTGCTGGACAGAGACACGGACAGGAGCTCCTGCTCCAGCTCTGCTCRTGGGGAAGGGATGGGAGAGCCCCTTCCAGACGTTCCCAATTCTTGGTTTCAATCTCCAGATCCAGCTCTGGATTCTCTCCTCCTTCCCCAATCCTCCTGCTCAGAACTTGCTACAAGTGCCTCCGAATTTGAGCCCAGGGTTGGTTCTGGAGCTGGAGATGTTGAGTTTGGTCATTTCTTTGACAAGAAGGAGGGGAGGGCCCTTCCCAGCCATGGATTTCTGCATCCCCAAGGCCCCAGCTCCCTCTCTCCTCATTGATACATCCCCTGAGCACGGGCAGGAAGTTTCCTGCACACAAGGAACCAAAGGAATAACCTCAATCACTCCAACCTCACTGTGTGGGAGCCACTCCCAGCCTCAGCAGSGACTCAGACAGACACTGGGGATGTCTCTAAACTCTGAATTAGACCAGGAATTGCCCCCTTGAGCCCTGAGCTCGAGTCCTTCTCCATCCCAGCTCTCTCCTGTTCCAYGGAAGTGATGCCACCTCCCCACTGGAGCTGCCCAGGGTACCTCTGTGCTGGACATCCCCTCCTCCATCTGCATCCACACTTGGCTCTCCTGTGCACACGGCCAGAGCTGTGCCCCAGATCATTTCATAATTCTGACTCCCAATTCCTCCCCTTCCTCTGGGAAAAATGCATTTTTTGCAATACCTATGTTGTAACTTTCTAGAGCACATGCTTCCAATTTGAGCGTGATTTTCCAAAGCTCCTAGCACGCAACCACACAAGTTCCTCATTTCTTCCCCTTTTTATTCTCCATTTAATCCATCCTCTCTTTTGATGCTTTGGATCATCTTTCTATCTCACATCTTGGCCTCCAGTAGGAAAGCTTTTAGTTGTAACCACGGACTTAAACCCCACAGAGAAGCCCAACAATTAATCTGGGGGATTTAGGCAGAACTCTTTCCTCTCCTTGCTGACTTCCCATTTTCCATGTTCTCCCAACCCCAGATTCTAAAGCAGAGGAGAAACTTCTGAAGAGCTTCACCGCTTTTAAACCAAAAAGGGAGAAAATGAACCCAAATTTAGTTGCTGTCACCAGTTTTCTGAGTGACTTTGGCTGTGTTTCATTCCCAGTCCCCCAACAGATGATGGGGGGGACCAGAAGCTTCCCTGCCTCCCCCTCATCACTGAAATATCTGAGATTCCCAGGAGCAAAGAGCCTCTCAGCACATGGATGGATCCCCCACTCTGGAAGCACAAACCCCATTTCCAGCCAACTCCCTTCCCTCTGTAGCTCCAACTCAGATCTCTCCTTCAGCTGTGACCAATTTAGGGCCAATTCTTGAGCTCTTGGGGCATTCTGCCACCAACCAAAAGTTGGCTTTAACGTCCTTTATCATCCCCAGTTCTTCCATGGGGATGTTCCATAAAAAATTGGACACTGCACTGTCCAATATCCAAACCTGGGCCAGCCATGGTTTCGCTGGGAGAGCCTCAAAACCAAAGCAAGGAGGGTTGAGCCTGGTTTTGTGCTCTAGAACTGCAATAAAAGAGTTATTTTAGGCCTGGACACACCTTGTTATTCCTTAAACTGGGAAAAATGCCCAGTGTGGTCCCCAGCTGATGCCTTTTGGGATTCTGGCTCTGTGGAGTCAGGATAAAAATTAATCTTGGTCTSATTGGTGCCTCCAGGGGACAGGACGTTCCCAGTGCCTCACACAGCAGTGCAAGTGTTTGCTTTTGCTTTGGGGGGAGAGAATGAAATAAAATAAAATAAAAAAAGGAGGGCAAACAAAGCCCAGAACAATGAAGCAAATGAATTACAGCACATTCTAGCTGGCTTCAAATAACAAACACGACCCTGCTCACAGGAACACGATTCCCTCTCAGTTTGTGTCTCCCTGGAAATCACAACAAGATGGAGACTCCTGGACCTGGGATTGACTATTAAACCTGAGCTCAGCCATTCCAGAGTTTGGGATGGGATTGCAGAGGCAGCTGTAGCTCCCAGCTGAGGGATTTGAGCTTTTTTGGGCCAGAAGGTGCCATTTCCCTGAAACTTTCTGGTCCAAAGCCTTGTTTGGACAAATCAACTTGGCCAAAATGTTCCCAAATCCCTCCTCCTCTTACACAAGCTCTTTCTTGTAAGGCTGGTCACTCTATCTGCTGTCAGAGCAGAGGCCCAGGGTTACAGTTCTGACTCAGGCAGATGATTAATAACAAGTGAGGGGCAGCACAGCACAGATTTCTCTCCAGAGGGGATTTAGCAAAGCCAGGCTGTGCCAGGGGCCCAGGGYGAATCCAGRCCTCGCTGGAAATTGTGGATTCCCYCTCCAGCACCACAGAGCAAACTCCAGTGGCACAGGGATGGACCTTGCACTGCTGGGGATGGCTGGAAGAACCTGCACMTGGTGCCACCCTCAGCACAGAACAGCTCCCAGCAGGGACCTGAAAGCAAAACCAATGAGTTATAGTTAGGAAAAAAGTACCAAACCATGCAAGGGGCTTTTCCTCCCTCCCAGTCAGAGGGGAGGACTTTGGGGCTCACAAAAGGTTTAGTAAAGAGGGTTTCCTCCAGGATAAAGCTGCAAACAGGAGCAGCACAGGGGACCTGAGCAAGCTGGGAGGTCTGGCCTTTGTGGAGATCCTCAGAGCACCCACATTTTCTTAGAAACTGTCCATTGATGTCCATTAATTGTCCTTAATGTCCAATGGGAATGTTAAAAAAAATAAAGTGGACAAGTGCTGGTGTCAGAGTGGCACATAAAGAGTGGAGATGGAGCTCCAAGGCAAAGCCAGCACCTGTGTGACCTCCCCTGGCTGGAGCTGTGGATYGAGGCCCTTGGGGCAGGATGGGGCCTTGCAGCCTGGAACCTCCTTTGGTCTCAGCAAAGGAACCTCATCCACAGCAAAGCACCCTTGGCYAGCACTGAACTGGTAAAATCTGGTGAATCCAGGGCTTTTCCTGGGGCAGCAGCTGGGCCTGGTTTCACACAGCTCCCTTCTCACCTGGGATGGATCCTGGGGCAGAGCCCCGTGCACATCCCAGCCAGGGCACACTCCTGTTCCACCACCCAGCACAACTTCTKGAACTGGGCAGGGAGAAAATGCCCCACCCAGCACCCAGCTCCTCCCCACGGCTCAAACCACCCAGCTGAGGGCTGAGCACAGGCAGGGAAACCTCACTGCACAGGTGTGGGTGCAACAGCCTGCTCAGAGAGGGAGAAAACGGCTKTGTGTGCTCACAGTGGACTTGGGAGACTTTGTAGGGAGTTGTAGAAGAACAATGATCACTTGTTAGTACAAACAACCTGCAGGTTGTGTTTCCCTACTCTTTCTGTTCTTCTCCAGGACTGTTTGTGAGAATGATGTTTTTGTTAATTAGCCAATCAAGTAGAATGTGTCGAATCTATCTATAAAAGAAGAGAATTTTCATATTAAAGCTGCTCTTTTGCAAACCAGCCCTGTAGTGAATCTGTGTCATTTCYTGCTCAGTGGTGACACACAGGCTGTGTGAGGAGCAGGATCCATATCTCCCTTCGTGTTGGATCTGTCAGCTCTCAGGGTTTGCCTCTTAGGCCACAGCTTTTATTGCCAGGAGGAAATGGCCAACCAAAGGGCTCATTTCTGCAGCATGGGGGGAGATTGAGGGAGTTGATGGTGGGGTTTTGGGGTGGGCTGGTGGGCAGTGACAGCACCYGAGGGAATGTGAGGGAATGGCTGGRGCTGTGCCAGGGAGGGAATGGCTGGGGATCAGGGAAAGGCTGGATTTTGGGAAAGGCTCTTCCCCCAGAGGGGCCTGGTGACATTTCCAATAGGGAAAGTTGCTCTGGGTGCACTGGGTGATTAGAGCTSATTTAAACTCACTCCCTCTWCTTAATTAAAGTAYTGGAGCACATTTTGTGCAGCCTGAATTCGTTACTGCTCAGAGAAAAATCAAATTTGACTCTTTAATGTGCCTTTAAAATAAAGCAACTCCCTGTGGACTCATTTCTTTGAGCAAGAAGCACCTGCTGCAGGACAGTCCTCAGATCCCTGCAGTGCCAGCTTGTGACACTGCTGAGGGGACTCCGTGCTCAGGCTTTAGGACATGAGAGCCCCCTCCCCACCCCACGAGAGCCCCAGCCATGGGAGGCCTTGGAGCAGCCAAGGAATTCCTTCTGTGGGGCAGG
>JACDOX010000534.1:188832-219579 GCA_014549065.1 Cardinalis cardinalis
ATGAATCAAGAGTTAAAAACCTGGCATGCATTGAGAGTTATGGATACAGTGGAGTACAATTACTTGGTAATGGGTACTGGTACAATTACAATTTTGTTCTCTCATCCTTGCAATAACTGACTAGAGTTTGCTACCAGAAAATCTGCAATATTTAAGAGTAAGATGTGCATGAAATCTGCTTTTTCTGAAACGAAAAATATKAATCAAGGGTTAAAACCCTGGCATCTGTTGAACGTGACAGATGAAATTGAGCACAGTTAGGCTGGCAAACAACAGCAGTGGGATCTCCTGCATCAAGAACAGCTCAGCTGAGTTGTCAACAGCAGAATTTCTCATTGCAGGACAGCAGGATGACAAAAAAGAGAATGAAATGTCCTGTACCTCTTTCCTGCCCCCCCAGGAAAACGTGCAGCACTGCCAGACACCCAAAATGAGGAAACCAGAGACAATTGCCCAAGATGCAGGGAGGGTAAAGTAAACAAGATTCCTCTTGCCATGATACCTGCTGACTTCAAAGGGAATTAAAGGAGCTGTTCAAGGCCAGTTCCTCGTCTCCGCTCAAGAGGAACACGGCGATGCCAGGGGCACACAGGTGTCCCTTGTTCTTCTCTCAGCAGGGCTAATCCTGCCCGGGCCCAGGGGCTGGAGGTGGGTCTGAGCCTGTGGGTGTGGGAATGGGGGCAGATAAACAAAGCTGAGAGCAGCAAAGCCTTCTCCTGACACAGGGAACGTTCCGGCCGTGGTTCCTCCGCGCTCGTTCGGACTCAGCGCCTTTGATGACGCAAATCTGGAGCCACTGGCTTGGAACCAGCGAGGGGAATTAGTCAGCAACGTGAGAGCTGGCACAGCTCAGCCCACAGCACGGGCTGCAATCAATCCTTATCTTAAGGACCTGATAAAAATGTTTGGAGCTGTGGAGAGGGGGGCCTGGCTTCGTTCACTCTCTGCCATCACTTCAGCTTCTCCCTCTGGGCTTTTCCTCTGTTTCACCTTGGCCTGGTCCATGGTCAACAAAGGGAAGTTGGAGTCCAGAGGGATGTTCAAAAGGGTAAATTTCAGTTTTGCAAAACTTCTCTGAAGTGCTTCGGCCAAACCGAAATCCTCAAAATTAATTTCTAAATTTTTAACAGTATGATGTGCTGAGAAGCCTGAAATGCCACTTCCACTTTGGGGCACGAGAAGGATGATGTGGCCTCTGAATCATTCCTAATTCTCCTAATTTATGCTTTRAGGTAAACCCACTCTCCACAAAACCATTGAAGTTTGGAAATTTGACWTTCTCTGCTTAAGTTTTAGGCTGATATGAAATGATCCAAAGTTTGCCCTCAGCCAATGAATCCTCCCTCTGTGTCTGAAATATCCCAGGGAGGAGAGACCTTTCCAGGGGCTTTAGATCCCCCTGGGTAATGAGAAACCTCTGTTTTCCTCTGTTTCACCTCGTCCTGGTCCATGGTGAACAAAGCCCTGTGTGAAAGGGAAGTTGGAGTCCAGAGTGACGTTCAAAATATCTGYAAGGGTAAATTTCAGTTTTGCAAAACTTCTCTGAAGTGCTTCGGCCACACTGAAAACCTCAAATTACATTAATTTCTAAATTTTTAACAGCATGATGTCCTGAGAAGCCTGAAATGCCACTTCCACTTTGGGGCACGAGAAGGATGATGTGGCCTCTGAATCATTCCTAATTCTCCTAATTCCTCCCCCATCTCAGTAAAACTCGGCTTGTCCTCCTTTTAGGCKCTGTATTCGCAGGGAACTTGGTGAGTGATCCCTGCTGATCCTCACTACCAGATCCCCCTGGGACCTGCCCCTGGAATCCAGCACCAATCCCTGGAGCTCTGTCATTGCTTGGCTCTTCTGTTTCCCACCTTGTAAAACAGATTTATTAATATTTATGCAGCTTTTAAAACAGCTTGGCCAGCCTCATGCAATTAATCATTTACTAAACTGCTAATTGAGGCAGCTCAGCCTGAGTGCTCTGGTGTCATAGGGAAAATGTCAACGTCTCCATAACTGCTTTAAAGGTCTTTAAAAGCTGCAGCCTGGTACCAGAGCCTCACATTTGGAGTCTCCTGGGTAAAACATGAAGTTTGATGCTCAGCTGGCTGTTCTTGGATGAAAAACATGGATGGGTCAGGGAGAGAGATTCAGAAATGCTCACAGAAAGGATTAAACACACATTCCTAATCAGAAGAAAAATGCTGTTTATTCTATTTTTGCCTCAGAAATGAGAGCTTTCAGGTTRAAAATGATGAATCCCTCCTCTGTGTGCACCTGTTCTCGTCCCTGGGCACCTCCAAGCACAGGTGTGGGACCCCTGTGTGTCCCCARGGCTCCCTGCCACCTCAGCTCTGTGCCAAGGTGGCACCAATGCACAGACACGGAGAAAAATTGATGTAATTCAGATGTTTCCTCTCACAGAGTGAGAAAAAAAGCTCAGTTTATGTGAGAAACAGAGCAGAGTGTGAGTGAGGAAGGGAGAAAAGGTGCCTTTGTGTGTCCCTGCCGTGTATGGGAGTAAGGACTGGGAAGGAAACATTCGGGAAATGCATCCCAGCCGCCAAAAATGGATTTTTAGGGTCCTGTTGTTGCCATCTGGGTGGGTGGGCCCATGGGCAGTGGTTGTGAGGACAAGGCAGGAGCACAAGACACCAGACTGGAACAAAAAGTTCTTTAATGCTTCATCCTCTMCAATAACTCCACACATTCCTAAAGTTTTGGAAGGATAAAATTCCAAGGTTCAGTTTAAAAAGGGCACAGAAGTGGGGGTTAAAATGTAAGATTTTAACAAAAAGAATGACAGATACTGACCTCCATGACCTCACTATTTCTTGACAAAACTTCTCCAGGGAATTACGAATTCAAAGAAACTCTAACAAGTGCAAATAAGAATGAGGTGGCAGAGAAGTCATGGCCCAAATTTTTGGCCAATGCCACTGTCATGGCAGTTTGCTCTCAGCATGATTTTTCTGAGCTGTGCTGAATAAATTTCAGATATTTCAAACATCACCTCCTGAGGCTCAGGTTTGCTCTGGTTCAGCCAGGGGCACACATGGCAGCTGGGGACACGCTGTAAGCTGTGATCCGTATCCCATCAAGTCCATTCAGACAGGGCAATTTACTGGTAAATTGCAGGACAAACAGAGCTGTTTGGAGAAGTCCTTATCTTGGCAGCTCTCTGGGTGACCTGGCTGCCGATTTCCCTCCCATCACAGGCTGGCTGCCATTCCAAGGGGGTTTATCAGGGAAAGCTGACAATGGAAATGAGGTTTCTAGGATAACTGCAGGCTTAGTGAGTTCCACTGCCCGTCCACGGCCCAGGACAGGCACTGGTGTCACTGCTGCCTGCTGGGGCAGGGATGGTACTAAAAAGTGCCAGAATGCTCCAAGAAAAGCCACTGAGGGCTGCAGCATTCCCTGGAATGCCAGACTGCAGCAATGCATCTGAACAACTCAGTGTGCACCAGCCATTCTGTGTCGCCACATTTCTCCTCACAGAGAAAAGCAAGGCACAATTCTTCCCAAGAATATTTCTGGGTTTCACATTCTCTGAACCTCAGAGAAAGGAAAACCAATTCTTATCATTTACTGTGCCTGTGTTTGTGCCAAGGTAAAAGGCAATATGGAGACTGTTTACCCAAAGTGATGGTGTTTTGTTTCCTTGGCCTGTCAAGGCCAAGYGTGTGTGTGTGTTGAGACTGTCAGCTGACAGTCACGAGATTCTGTGCAGTGTGTGCAATTGTGTGCAGTTAAGTGCTTGACAGATTCAGTTTAAATGTAATGTAATATAGTATAGAATATTATAATATAATAAAGTAATGAATTAACCTCCTGATAAAATGAAATCAGATGCATCATTGTCTCTCCCCTTGTTGGGGGTTGCCTGCAAATTCTATAATATTGTCTGTGACTGTTCTTAATCAGAACCTTCTCAGGGCTCKGTGGAGATCATCAAGGTTACTAAGACAGAATCTGTGCTAAAATAAGAATGAAGAAGCTGAGAAACCAAATACTAGGATTGCAAGAACTGGATAACAGAGGCCTGTGAAAGACCTGGACTGTGACCAATCACAGATGCTGAGAAATGGAGGCAGAGAACAAGGGAGCAAAACAAAGGCACGGATCAGGAAGTGTTTGTTGTGTCTGCCATGGGATCCCCATGGCAGGGAGGAATGGTGAATCTGACTCCATGTTCTCAGAAGGCTAATCTATTACTTTATGATACTATATTATGTTAAAGATTACTATACTAAACTATACTAAAGAATACAGAAAGGATAATTACTGGAGGCTAAAAAGATAATAATGAAAACTCCTGACTCTCTCCAGAGTCCTGACACAGCTTGGCCCCGATTGGCCAAAGAGTGAGAACAACTCCCAGCAGAATCCAATGCAACAATCACCTGTGGGTAAACAATCTCCAAACACATTCCACATGAGCACAACACAGGAGAAGCAAATCAGATCAGAATTGTTTTCCTTTTTCTCTGAGGCTTCTCAGCTTCCCWGGAGAAAAATCCTGGGCCAAGGGATTTTTTCAGAGAATGTGAATGCCAGAAGTGTGATCTTAGCAGTTTGTAGAACCCATTAAAAGTGTTCATAATGTAAACCATAAATGGCTTCTGCTTGATCCTACTGGTCAGTAGTTCAGGAGTCCTGGATTTCCCACACCAGATCCAGCTGCACAAGGTCAAAAATGGGGAAAAAATGATCAATAGTGCCCAACCTGCCCCAGTCTGAGGTGATGTTCAGGGCAGGCTGGAGCTTGGAGCACCCTGGACCAGTGGGAGGTGTCCCTGCCCATGGCAGGGGTGGCACTGGAYRGGCTTTGAGGTCCCTTCCAGCCCAAACCATGCCAGGATTGTCACTGTCATATTTTCTGTTTGCCAGGATTTCTTCTCCTGGGAAGCTGAGAAGCTTCAGAGAAAAAGGAAAACCAATATTATCTCATTTTCTCTCCTATGTTTTGCTGCTTTGGAATGTTGTCTGGAGATGGCTTATCCAACTGGTGGTTGTTTGAKTTGTTTCATGTGAATTGTTTTTACTTAATGACCAATGACCATCAGCTGTGTGGGGACTCTGGAGAGGGTCACGAGTTTTTAGTTAGTATCTTGTWAAACCTTCTGTCTGTATCCTTTCTCTATTCTTTAGTATAGCTCAGTATAGCATTCTATAATATAAAATAAGTACATAAAATAATAAATTAGCCTTCTAAGAACATGGAGTCAGATTCTCAATTCCTTCTTCATCCTGGGGACCCCAGCAAATACTACACAGGATTCCCTGACATTTCTGCCCTAATGGGTGTAAAAAAGGATCAGGAGCAGCCAGTGTCACTGCAGGGATGTTCCTGCTTTGCTATGGGATAAATTGCCATGGGTTCACTCTCCAGACGTCACCACGAGCACAGAGCTTTCTCACACCCCTCACACAAAAGCTTTTGTTGGAATTTTCCAGCTCTAACGGAGATGCTGAGCACAGACAGCGCTTGGCATTGTTCACTCGAGCTCCCGTTCTTCCAAGGAGAGGCTTTTCCTTTCCTCAGGATAAAGGTGGGGTGCCAGGGCAGGAGATTACTCAGAACATGACAGTAACACCAACAAAAAGCTCATTATGTGAGGTTAAAGGGAAATGTTTAACCCTGGGCTCTTTCCCCTCTGTATCTCTGCTGGTGAGGGAATGACAACAGAGAAATCAACTCTTAGTTCAGATTCATTCCCTGGAATAACAAGAGAGAAATCAACTCTTAATTCAGCTTCATTCCCCATTCCCTGGAATAACAACAGAGAAATCAACTCTTAATTCAGGTTCATTCCCTRGAATAACAAGAGAGAAATCAACTCTTAATTCAGCTTCATTCCCCATTCCCTGGAATAATGACAGAGAAATCTGTGGCATTCACATTCTCTGAAAAAATCCTTTCATACAGGATTTTTCTCCTGGGAAGTGAGAAGCCTCAAAGATAGGGAAAACAGTTCTTATCTCATTTGCTTCTCCTGTGTTGTGCTCATGTGGAATGTGTTTGGAGATTGTTTACCCACAGGTGATTGTTGCATTGGATTCTGCTGGGAGTTGTTCTCACTCTTTGGCCAATCAGGGCCAAGCTGTGTCAGGACTSTGGAAAGAGTCAGGAGTTTTCATTATTATCTTGTTAGCATTTCTGTATTCCTTAGTATAGTTTATTATAGYATTCTTTAATATAATATAGTATCATAAAGTAATAAATTAGCCTTCTGAGAGCATGGAGTCAGATTCRTCATTCCTGCCTTCATCGAGGCATTCCCTGCAAATACAATAGAAATCAGTTCTTAATTCAGGTTCATTCCCCATTCCCTGGAAGAAGAAATGTCCTGAGAGCTCTGGATTGATCCAGGCTGCTCTCTGCAACCCRATTTTGTGCTGAGGGGGAGGGTCAGACTCTTCTAGGAGATGAGGTGTGGGATACTTACACTTACAGTGTATTGTAATTAGGAAATAGTTGAATTATAATATCTGTATTGTCTCACCCTTCTCATGAGACTGAAARTGGAATAAAAGTTTTTAAAATGCCTCTCAGTGGCCCCATCTCTGGGTCAGAAAAGGGCAAAATCCAACAAGAAGCAGCCTCCAGTTGTGCCAAGGGAGTTCAGGCTGGGTATTAGGAAAAATCTCCTCACTGAGGAGGGGTTTAGCCTGGTCCAGGGTGGTGCTGGAGTCACCAAAAGGAGCAGATGTGGAGCTCTGGAACAGGGATTTGGCAAAGCTTGGATGGGATGTGATCCTGGAGGTCATTTCCAGCYTTGGTGACTCCGTGACCCCAAACTGCTCCTCCAGCAGTGTCTAAAACACCTCAAAGAGCAGAAACCAGAGATTTTAGAGAACTCTGTGGTTGGGAGTGACACATCTGGCTGTCGCAGAAATGAGTGGGAGTTGGGGATGAAAAATCACGTCCATTTTCCCAAATATGGATATAAATTACCCAGAAAATCCATCTTTCCCACCATCCCTTGGCTTTTCCTACTTCAGTTCCATCCTGGCCCCTCCTCAGGGGCTGACCCAGATCCCTTTTCCAACATGACCRAGTCCAGTTCTTGGTGCCTGGGTCCCCTGTGAGCTCAGCCACAGCAGTTCCCTTGAAGGATCCCCGTGCCACATCCCAGTTTCCGAGGAATTTGCATTACAAATCCAATTGGCATTACAAACCCTTGCTTGCAAATTCTCCTGAATGTTGACAGTCACGATGGTTAAACACAGAGGAACTTTTGCTGATGCTGTTTCATTAYGTGCAGTAGAATTTCATACTCAGGAAATTTAAAAAGTGGGGTTTATTTGCTTTTAAAATGCAATAAAAATATAAAAAGTTAAATGTAATATAAATATAAAATTAAGTGCAAAATAAAGCCTATACTGAGGAATAAAGTCCTAGGAGTTATTTATGTATTAAAGAATAAGAACCCATTGCAATTCAAGAAAACGGAATTTCCTCTGATATTTTTCTACTTTTATTCATGTCCTTATTGGACTCACCCTGGAATCTAAAAGGAAATTGGGTGCCTGTAACATGAATAAACAATATAAAATTTTTATTCATTTTTTTTGTGTCCAATGCTGACAAGAGTCCTTAAAAGTTACAAAGTTGATTTAGTARGTACTTGGGCAATTGCATCTCCAAACATCTTATTCCTTCATATTTCTTTCTCATTAACTCTGTTTTACCACTTCATGGCACCAGTAAATGTGGAAATACAACAAAATCAGCTTTTCTTGGAGCATTCTGGCGCTTTTTAGCCCAGGACTGCCCAAGGCCAAGATGCTCAGAAGAAAACCAAAATATTTTTTTTAAAAAAATTTGCCTGAAGTTTTATGAAATTAAAAAAAAATTAAAAATCTGGCTTTGGATTTATAACTTAAAAAGCTTCCAAGGTTACCGTGCCCTTCTCACATTTTTATGATTGAAAACAAGAGGAAAAAAAAMCACATTAATTTTGGTGGGAATCAGACCCGAGCTCAGAAATCTCTTCCTGATTTATTTTAAGAAAGGAGCTTGGAAATGTTTAACCCAGAATGGGCAGAGGCACAAAGGCAGAGATTGCCCGGGGTATTTGCTCAGGGGTTTAATCCTCTCCGGGCCATTCTCCTCCTCTCTTATCAACACAGACACACCAGGAAGGCTCCAAATGTTGGCTCTGGATCCAACGAAACCAAGACTCAGGTGAGAAGCCACAAGTTCAAGTTCACAGCAGAATTTCAGGGTTTTTTKGGGGTTTGTTTTAAAGTTTCTTTGGTTGGTTTTGATATTTCTTTGGTTTCTTTTGATATTTCTTTGGTTGGTTTTGACAGTTCATTCTGTCTTTCTGCACAAGTCAAAGCCCTTTGAATCATGGAATTGTTAAGGCTGGGAAAGACCATTAAGATCATCAAGTCCAGCACCACATCCCCCAGTGCCACAGCCACACAATTTTGGAACTTTTCCAGGGATGGGGACTCTACCAMCCATTCCAGGGTATTCCAACCCTTTCCATGAAGAAATTTTCCCTACTATCCAACCTAAGCCTCTCCTGCGGCAACTTGAGGCCAGTTCCTCTTATCCTGACACTGTTTCCTGAGAAAGAGCCTGGCTCCACCCTTCTCCTGGAATGTTCTCCATAATCCTTCCCCTGAGGGGGCAATGCCAACAGAACCAGTTCATAGGCTGGATGTGAAAAATGTGTTTTGTGGATGTGAGAAATTCATCCTTGGCAGCAGGAAACCCTTAGAAAGCTCAGTTTAGGGACAGTGGTGGCACCAAGGGAACAAGTGTCCAAAAAGCATCCAAAAAGTGTCCAAAACTCAAGCAAAGTTCTCAGGAATGGTGGCATTTCGCTGAAGGATTTGGTTGAAGGTTGGATTTGATGATCTTGGTGRTCTTTTCCAACCTTTTTGATTTGATTCAAAGTTCCAAATCCAGCAGAGCCCCTCCTTCAGAGCGGTGCAAATTCAAAGCCATCCCTGCTTTGCACTGGAAGCAGCAGGAAAGGAATTCCTGAGGTTTTCTCTCTGCTTTTTATTAATGCTTTTATGGCTGTGTTAGACCAGGAKTAGCAAACACCCCAAGAACTTTGCCACTTTTGCCAAGCCCAGTGATTGCTGACAGCACCTTCATCCAGAGCAGGGATTTGGGAATCTTTCCTGCTGCTGTCAGAGCCTCAAACAAACGAGCTGAGGGAGAGTGGTGGCTTTACAAAGTCACAGCCACGAGCTGGGATGAAACAAGGAAAGACAATGACAGCACGAGCCACTGACCTTGGAATTCCTGCCATGGAGCACATGGAATATCCCCTGCAGTGCCGGTGAGATGYGTGAAGCTGGAGTGAAATTCCTGCTGTGCACTGCCTGCTCTTTGAAATCCTTCATTAACTCTGCCCTCTAAAAATGGTGTTCATTGTTATCTCCAGTGAAACAGCAAAAACAACAGGAAAAATGGATTTGCAGCTCAAAAGCAGCCAAATAATAATTATGGTATTCTGTAAAACTGGCCAAATTCAATTAAATGCTTTTAAAAGTTTGTTTTACTCCATTTAATTTTCAGAATTTTGCCTTCTGCAGGTAATAACTGGGGAGGAGATTTTCTTTGGAAGGTCCCTGTGCACACTTGGGCTGGCTCTCAGCAYAGGCACTCTTTGGACAGGCTGGTTAAAAACTGCTCCTGTACCCACAGCACTTTAAAGCAGTCTTTGCTTTGCCTCCAATTAAAATACTCCAACTGGCCAAAAGTCACAGGGACAGCAGGAAAAGCTGGTAAATATATTTTGGCTGAATGACATCCATTAAGTCCTGGCTTTGSTCCAGCTTAGAAAGCAAAATAAAGGCAAAAGCTGCAAAGTTTTTGTTTCTCTGACAGGGCAGGCCAATGGAACAACCTCCTGCTCCTCTCTGGATGTGTGGCTGTGAAGAGCCACCACAGGATTTTGTCACCTGCCACTCTCCAGCCCCCAGAGTGTCCCCTCAGGGCTGGCTCCTGTCACCCATAGCCCTCCCACATCTCCTGTCATGGCAGTTCCAGAGCCATGACAGGGCAGGGGCAGCTTTTCCTCCCAGCACCTGATTCCTTCATCCCCCTTTGCCAGTTCCACAGAATTCCCAGAATCACTGGGTTGGAAGAGACCTTTAAGATCATCGAGTCCAACCCAGCCCCAGCACCTCAACTAAACCCTGGCACCCAGTGCCACATCCAGGCTTTCTTAAACACATCCAGGGATGGTGACTCCACCACCTCTCTGGGCAGAACATTCCAGAGCTTTATCACTCTTTCAGTAAAAAACTTTTTTCCTAACATCCAACCTAAATTTCCCTTGCTTGTGCTGTTTCATGGGTAAAATCCTGCTGCAGGARAATCCACCTGCAGCAAGAGGCACAGCCTGGAGCAGGATGGAACCAGAAGGCTCCCAGTGCCTGGGAATGGCAGCCTGGTCCCCATCATATGACAGGAACATTCCTCAGACAGATGAAACTCGAGAGCTCTGCTGTTTGTCTGGCAGTCTCACTTCTTTTCTGGCTGATTTGGATCTGGAAATATTCCATCCTCTGGCCAGGGGCTTATCTGATGGAAGACAACAGTGCGTGGAGTGAGCAAACAGGGCTGAGCTTGGCCTTTGTTCCTCCCCTGGTGCCCGGGGCCTGTCCTGCTCCAGGGCACGGAGAGGTGGCCCAGGAACGTGAGCCACACAAAACCAGTTCTGATCACAAGGTGAGGGATCACTTTCTGTGGGAGTCTGGAGTCCAGGAACTGTCCCTGTACAACCGACCCCTCCCGGGCCAGATCTCTGGGCTCTACACATTGACCTTCATTTCTCATCTATTCCACTCAAGAATTACTTCTTTCTTTCTCTCTCTCTTTCTTTCTCTCTTTCTTTCTCTCTTTCTTTCTCTCTTTCTCTCTCTCTTTCTCTCTTTTTCTCTTTCTCTCTTTCTCTCTCTCTTTCTCTCTTTCTCTCTTTCTCTCTTTCTTTCTCTCTTTCTCTCTTTCTCTCTCTCTTTCTCTCTTTCTTTTTTTCTCTTTCTTTCTCCCATTCTCCCTTTCTCTCTCTCTTTCTCTCTTTCTTTCTTCTCTTTCTTTCTCCCTTTCTCTCTCTCTTTCTCTCTTTCTTTCTTCTCTTCCTTTCTCCCTTTCTCTCCCTTTCTTTCTCTCTTTCTTTTTTTCCTTTCACTGTTCTCTTTTCCTTTATGACCAGTTTTCTCTCAGGTGTCCAGAAGCAACACAACATCATCACAGGAGGCCTTAGGCTGCTTCATTAAAGAGAAGACTTTGGGCCTGAGAACAATTCCTTATGCCTCTACAAACTTCCTGGGAGGCTTTGAGGCTTTAGTCCTGGGCTCTCCAAAGTCCTGTCCAGTAAACCAGGATTAACTCACTCACTCAGTAAACCTGYCTTAATTCCCCTCCTGTCTTCGGATGGCTTGCAGCCTCTTTGGGAAAAGGAATGTTCAGGTCAGGACTCAGGACTGCCAACTCCCAGCCTTCACAGCTGTCAACCAGGCCTCAAAAAYAACAGAATAACAAGGACCAGGAGATATAAATAAATTAATAAAAAATAATAATTTTGGGTTTTTTCTCTTTGCTTTCTCAGTTTTACATTTCTCATGATTTTTTCAACATTTATTTTACTTTCCTTACATTTGCTCTCATTGAAACGTCAAACCAGCAGCTCAGRAAAATGGCAAACCAGCAAACCCAGCTGGGAAAGGCCTCCCTGAGTCCGTGTCCCCTCTCAAGGGGTGAAGCTCATCCTGAGCTCTGTTCCACACAGTCCCAAGCTCTGCTTCAGGAGCTTCCACCAGGCCAGGTGGGCGCTGCGGAGAACCCCACCCCATCTGAAAATCCAATTCCCTCATCCTTAATGTGGGAATACTCCAACAGGCCAAAATATTCAAATTCMCCCCATTGTCCAAGTGGTTTAAGCATTGTTAAGTGTATAAAGCTTTGCATTAAAGGTGGGTACTGTTTGTCTGGGGTCTGGTTTTTGTTAATAAGAGGGAGGTGCAAGGGAGGCCTAACAGCATTTGCACTCCCATTCCACCCTGTGCCATGGGCAGGGACTCCTTCCACCATCCCAGGCTGCTCCAAGCCCCGTCCAGCCTGGCCTTGAATGCTTCCATGGATCCAGGGGCAGCYKCAGCTCCTCTGGGCAAGCTGTTCCCAAGATCTCACAGGACAGTGACAAGGAGTCCCTGGGGCCATTCAGGGGCTGTCCCACCCTGCCATGGACACCTGGACCTGAAGGGCTGTTTTCCTCAAGCACCTTCTGTGCCGGTCCAAGCAGAGGCTGGCTGGTGGCTCCTTGTGCACACGGGGTTTTGGTCACTGACTGCCAAGGCAGAGCCTCAGGTTTNTCAGGTTTTGGTCACTGATTGCCAAGGAAGGCAGAGCCTCAGGTTTTGGTCAGTGACTGCCATGGCAGAGCCTCAGGTTTGGTCACTGATTGCCAAGGCAGAGCCTCAGGTTTGGGTCACTGACTGCCATGGCAGAGCCTCAGGTTTGGGTCACTGACTGCCATGGCAGAGCCTCAGGTTTTGGTCACTGATTGCCATGGCAGAGCCTCAGGTTTGGTCACTGATTGCCATGGCAGAGCCTCAGGTTTGATCACTGACTGCCATGGCAGAGCCTCAGGTTTTGGTCACTGATTGCCATGGCAGAGCCTCAGGTTTGGGTCACTGATTGCCATGGCAGAGCCTCAGGTTTTGGTCACTGATTGCCATGGCAGAACCTCAGGTTTGGTCACTGACTGCCATGGCAGGCAGAGCCTCAGGTTTGGGTCACTGATTGCCATGGCAGAGCCTCAGGTTTTGGTCAGTGACTGCCATGGCAGAGCCTCAGGTTTGGTCACTGACTGCCATGGCAGAACCTCAGGTTTGGTCACTGATTGCCATGGCAGAGCCTCAGGTTTGGTCACTGACTGCTATGGCAGGCAGAGCCTCGGGTTTGGTCACTGATTGCCATGGCAGAGCCTCAGGTTTGGTCAGTGACTGCCATGGCAGAGCCTCAGGTTTTGGTCAGTGACTGCCATGGCAGGCAGAGCCTCAGGTTTGGGTCACTGACTGCCATGGCAGAGCCTCAGGTTTTGGTCACTGATTGCCATGGCAGAGCCTCAGGTTTTGGTCACTGATTGCCAAGGCAGAGCCTCAGGTTCAGGTTTTGGTCACTGATTGCCAAGGCAGAGCCTCAGGTTTTGGTCACTGACTGCCAAGGAAGGCAGAGCCTCAGGTTTTGGTCAGTGACTGCCATGGCAGGAAGAGCCTCAGGTTTTGGTCACTGACTGCCATGGCAGAGCCTCAGGTCTGGTCACTGACTGCCATGGCAGGCAGAGCCTGTGCTGCAGAGGGAGCCCAGGCTGGACAGTCGCTCCTTTGTTCTGCTCTGGCCTCGCACGGGCAGGGATGACTCAGTGAGGTGATCTCTGTTTGCTCTCCGTGTGGGAAGAGCGGAGTCCATCGGGCTGCAGACTGAGATTTTCCAGGTGAGAGGGTTCTGCTTCCCCTTTTGTGTTTGCCAGGACACAAAACACCCTGGGCTGCCCTCCCTCAGCTCCTGTGAGGGGTCAGAGAGGAGCTCAGGGCCTGACTGAGGCAGAGCCACGTGAGGGGAAAAAGCAGCTGTAAAACCTTCCATGGCAATATGGGGGTGAGAGAGGGAGAGGATGGGCAGAATCGTGGAATAATTTGGGTTGGGGTGACATTAAAGCCCATCCAGTGCCACCCCCTGCCATGGGCAGGGACCCCTCCACTGTCCCAGGGTGCTCCAAGCCCTGTCCAGCCTGGGCAGATTCTYCTCATGGAGGCCGAGGGTTGGATCCACTCAGGTGAGGCCTGACCTGCCCCAGCCCTGGCCCCTGCACAGGAGGGACCTGGAGGTGTTGGAGATGGTCCAGAGGAGGCACCAGGGTGATCAGAGGGATGGAGCAGCTCTGCTGGGAGAGCTGGGATTGTCCAGCCTGGAGAGGAGCAGCTTTGGGGTGGCCTCATTGTGGCCTCCCATGATCAACTGTAGGGGCCTACAGGGTCAGGAGAGACTATTGACAAGGCCTGGCGGGCAGGAGAAGGGGAAATTATTTCCAGCTGATAGAAAGTAGGTTTATATGGGAGATTGGGAAGGAATTCCTCCCTGTGAGGGTGGGGAGGGGCTGGGGATGGAATTCCCAGAGGAGCTGTGGCTGCCCCTGGATCCCTGAAGTGTCCAAGGCCAGGCTGGAGCAATCTGGAACAGCAGGAGGTGTCCCTGCSCATGGCAGGGGTTTGGGRCAGGATGATGGCTAAAGGCCCTTCCAGTCCAGGCCACTCCATGATTCTGGGTCTGCCCACACCCCTCTGAACTCTGAGGACGGAGCCGTCGTGCCTGGCCAGCAGAGCCCTGGTGGACTCCAGCCAGCAGAGAATTGTGCTCAACCCCACGTAGGAGCAGGCAGAATTCCCTGTCCCTTGGGAAAAGGGAGCCAGCCCTCACGTAGGACCAGGATAAACAATACCAGAAGCAACACCTGCAAAAAAAAAAAAAGGCTCCTTAATTCACCATGATCTGCTATGTCACTCGTGCTGTGGAGAACATTAAACAGCTCGGACGTGTGCACACAATTACACAACAGGGGCCACGGCCAGAAATGGGCTGCAGGTGTGTTCTGAGGAGAATTCAACCTTCAAAAAATCACTTTAATCCAGTTAAGCACTTAGAAGAAGTTCGTGACTCTTGAGAAATCCATGACAAGGTCCCATGCCTTCAGTTAACTCCCCGCAGCCTGCAGTGGTTGGAGCTGCACAGCCTCCATCACCCTGGGGCAGGGTAATTAAGCAAAACACAACTAACAAAGGGGGAAGATGAAGTAACTGATTTTTGGCCTTTCATTTCAAAGAAAAGGGAAGGAAGGAAGGAAGCCACACACTTGTAACACCAAATATGTCTGTGATCTTATAGCAAAAAGTGCTGCCAAGATGTAAAATATTTGTGATGAGGTTTCATTAGTCAGRCTCAGATGACAGACTGTGACCTGATTAAATACACAGCAAAAATATCTCAGCTGCTGCTTACTAAGGTAGTTTCAATCATCATTTCAGTGAGAAAAGATTATATTTACTTTATATTAAAGCCTGGTAGTACAAACATTACATTTAAGCTGAGGAGCTGGTAATGAACAGCTGCAAGGGAGAGAACTTTTCCAAACATTCAGGTCAAAAGCAACCATTGGATCATTTCCTTCAACAAAACACCAGAAAGCAAAACATTGAGGGCTGGTCATTGAGGAAGAGGAGGATTATTCACTTTGGGAATGTGTGAGACAACAGAGGCAAGCACAAGGGAARGCTTTATGCAAAGAAGAGCTTTTAAAGGGGAGTGGAGCTTATCCAAGAGCGGATCCAAGGTCCTGGGAGGCCACAGAAAGTGTTCTGTTGACTCCAATSGGTTTTGGATCACTCTGGAAGTGGAGAGGAAGGGATGGGGCTCCAGGGAGAGTCAGGTTGTGGGGACACTGGGATGCAGCTGGGAATAGATGGAGGAAACCAAGGGGARTGAATGGCTGGAACACAGAGGTGAAGCCGTGTGCTTTTATTTGTATTCTGGAGAAAAATARCCTGCAGGAGGGCTTGGGAGAAGGGAATGGAGGCAGGAGGAAGGCAGGTGACTGARCAGTGATGCAATAGAGCCGTGGCTGCCTGTGCAATCCCACATCCCTTCCCTTGCTCCCAGAGGAACAGGATGTGGTGCTGGGGCAGAGCTGCTGAGCAGTGCTGGGGTGGATGGGGGCAGCACAACCAGGAACAGAACCAGGCACAGTCCTGGCCCGCAGCTGCTCAGCTCTGTCTCAGGCTGGCTGAACGTGGGTCTACTGGAGGAGACTTTGGTTACTCTTGAAAATCCCAGTTTGGTGCCTCAGTACCTTTCCAAATCTCCTTCACCACGAACTTTGGCACAAGGCAGAAGCAGAGCAGTGATTCAGGCCTGKATTTGTCCTGAGCTCTGCCAAATGCTGCCCATACAACTCTCCTTTTACTTCCAATCCAGGCAGGACTCGTGCAGATCCTCAGTGGAGGGGWAAAATTCTCCCTTTTTTTAATTGCCCTGGAAGCACTTGGGTTAAACCCACCAATATTCAGCTACGAAATGTTGAGACAAACTTGCCATCCAATTTTACCCCCTAGGAACATGAAAACTGCTCACTTGGACTTTTCCCAGTTGTTTAGTGGATTCAAAAATTCCCAAGCCATCTGAGACCTCAAGGACAYCTCTGTGAGCACCTCCAGGGGAAGAAGCCAGGATCAGATAATTCCAGAATCGCTGAAGCGAGGGCAGAAACATCAAAAGCTTCTCCAGTCACTAAAGGAAATTACATCCCATTCCCTTTCAAGTCTCCCCAAGACCTTCGTCCCCTCACATTCCCTTCTTCCTGCCAGCCCTTTGTTGGGATGGAATTCTCTCTCCCTTCCATCCTGCTGGAAAGCACAGCTTATTAAGAGCATTGACTCTGGAGAGGGGGGGGTCACACATCATTTTCACATGCGTCATGCTGAGAGAATGAGCTGAGATCAACGCTTGGCCAGCAGCCACTTGTTTTTAAAACCAGTTGTTCACAGTTATTTATCTTAATTATTTATTTTTTTGCGAGGCAGGGATGCAGTCCAAGAATGCCCAGCTTATTTTTATTCATAGAACATTTAAAACACTGAATTGTCCTCCTTTAATCTCCACAGAATTTAAAAGGCACCAACCTAAATTTAATGACACAGCTCCTGTCTGATTTTGATCAACTCAATGAGAACCTGGGCAGGGAGATGTCCAAATCCTGCACGAATTCTTTCCCTGGAGGCCTCTTTCCTAACCTGGGATGCCAACATGAGTTGAAATATTTGACTGAAGTGTCGCAAACAAGCAGCTGCCAAAAATTGTTATCAATTAGCACCATCCTACACTTAATAAAAGCCCAAACCCATCTGTTTGCAGCTCCCAATCTGTCTCAGAACGTCTGGAGATCCGGCAAAAATCGAAGGGGAAAGTTTGGCTTAAAAATGTTCAAAAAATCAGAACTTTTCAACAGAGAAATAGTTATTWACTAATGCTTATGTGAGAAGAGTAATAGCAATAAAATTCACCTGTGGATATAATTCCCCTGCAGATTTATGCAGATATATTTACTCATTTATAAACTAACATAAATTATGAATATATAAATTACTTTGTCATGTTTATTGCTCACATTGCCATGTATGAATATAAATTTATATTGAGATGATCCACTCCAGTTCTCTGTACTCTGTAACCTCTATTTTAACCCAGGAGAAGTTCACCTTCTCTAAAGCAGTTCTGTATTGACACTTGTAGTCTGAGCAATTTTATCACTCCTTTATTACATCTGACTGAGTCAGTGGGGTCCTTTTCTGGCAGAGATTTTTGGGTTATTATTGCACAGAGCTCACCTGGATCATTCACTGCTCTGCCTCCTCCACTGACTCACCTGAGCCCGAAGCAAACATTACTAACAGAGGTGACAGGGCAGCRAAGGCTCTGCTCAGTGTTTATTCTGTCAGTGATTCACTGAGCAGATTCAGGGGTAAATACCCAGAATTAAAGCACAGCTTTGCCCCCAGCCCTGCTGACCTGTTTTACCCCAAACATCCTGGGAACTCTCCCATTCCTTGGCATTCCACTGGTTTTAGTTCAGTTTTTAGCAGCCAGACCATGAATAGATGGAATTAGGACCAGCCCAACCATTCTATAATTCAATGACAGCTCCACTCTCCGTATTTATTGATTTATTGATTGATTGGTGKTAATCCTTTCCTTTTCCCCGTTTTTAGGGAAGCCAATCCAAAGCAGCGGTCGATCCCTGTCCCGATGTTTGGGGCAGGGACCCAGCAGCAGGAACTCCCCTCGCTGTAACACTCTGTGCCTTGGGTGTTGTGCAACACCTTGAGCAAACACTTCCTCCTGCAGGAGCAGGAATAAAGCTGGGCCCGTCCCTGCCTCTCACTCCCAGCCCAGAGCAGCTCCGGGCAGGGCCACGCTGGGATCGCCACATCCCCACCCCAAGGAGCCCCAGAGCATGAAAATCCTCCTCATCTCTGCTCTTCTGCTGCATCTCCTCCAACAAGGTACTGCACTTTTTCTTTTAGCCCTTTACCAGTTTTGTTATGGATAATGCTGTRTGAAGTTTTAATTATTAACTGGGAGATAATAGGGAGGAACAGYGAGTTAAAGCCATTGGGAAATGGAGTTAGGGATATTTGGGATTTTCTGTTCAAAGCCATTCTCTGGAATTCTTTAGTTAGAGCAGCATTTACTTGTTTGAAAAGTGGCCATAACTTGCCTAAAGACACACAACTGGCTGGTTTTGGGAGCCACTAAAGCAATWCTTACCCTGCAAGTGAGAGGCAAATTTACCCAATCACACCAATTTCTCAGCATTTTGGCCATAAAATAACAGATTTCTATATGAATTCAATTACAACATTACCTGATTTAAAGTATCRATCACCCTTTATTTATCTGCATGATACTTCAGGTTATAGTCAATGACTCCACCTGAGCAGATCCCACTTTTTTTCCCCAAAAATTTCTTTTCATTCCTGTCAACAGGGAATGGAAATTTTCAGGGCTTGGCCTGCACAAACATGTACAGGATTTATATCCATAATTAAACRTAGAATTAGCATTCAGGCACAAATCTATAATCTGGTTTTTGCACAGAATATCTGAAAATGTGCATACTATTAAGGTGTTACCGTTTTTATCTTGATAAAACCACAATTTCATTGTCAATAAAATCCTCCCTAATGATTTTTTTGCTGGTTGAAGCCCTTGGAAAAGCACACAATTATTTGTTCCTTATTACAAGTTGTTGTAGGTGGCCCAAGGAATTTCCTTCCTCCTTCAAGCTCCAGACAAAGCCTGAAGGTAGCAAAGACAATGCACTGATTAAGAAACTCCCTCGAAGAAAGGATTCATTCCAAACAAAACCAACCAGTTTTCCTCGAAATTCTGTCTGGATCAGACTGCAGGGAAGGGATGAGTTTAGTCCTGAGCCTCCCTTTAAACCCTGCCTTAACTTGAACTCTCTGGGCTGGAGTTGCACAAAGGGTGTGGAGAGATAAAATTGGGGATCTCTGTTCCAAGAGGCCTGAAATATTCCTGGGATTGCTRCACAAGGACACACTTGAGGCCTGTGCAGAGAAATCTGAAAAGCAGCAGATTTTTTTGGAAAATAAACATAATTAGTTGCTTAAAAAACCCATAAACCACGGTTGTGAGTGGCAGGAGTAAAGTTACACCTGGTAGCTGCTCCCAGCACGTGTTTGGTGCAACAGCTCAGCTGCCACAGGATCCTTCTGCACCATTAAATCAACAGCTTTATCAAGATACAACCAGGTTTGCTCTGCAATTACTTTTGGAAAGGGTTGAATCAAATAAATCAGTGATAAAAGAATGGATCAGTTTGTTTTACTGCCACAATTTGCACGAGGATGTGCTCTCCTGTTCCAGAGAGAAAATTACAGTAATTGGAGGCCTCTCTCCTGGAAAAACCTGGCCCTGGGGCAGGAATTACCATGGGAGGTGCTCTGCTCCTTTGTTTTTGTGGCATTTCATTGGCTTTCTGGGCAGCTTAGGGGGTTTTTTGTTGTTGTTGGTTTATTTTTCAAATACAGGCCCTCAAGGATTCACCAATTCAGATGAAATTCCCTTTCATAGGAGATTAAAGAGTTCAGGGGTATCTAAAAGCTGCTGTTGCCTTGGTGCAAACCAACGCATCCCTGGCCCGACCCTGTTTTCCCAAAACCTGGCCCCAGCTGCCAGGATGGACTGCAGGGTGCRCCCACCCCTGCAGGGCAGGCCCCAAATTAACTTTGCTCGGCATTTGCTGAGCTTCAGAGCAGAAAACAAAAAAGAAATTCTTTTKATCAGCCTTGCATTTCCTCACCCAGCTCTTTACAGCCCCTCCAGACCTATGAGACCACTCAAAATGGTGTTAAGGAACCTCCTGGATTCCTTGCACCTTCAAGATTTTCCTGATTTCCTCCCTATCTCCCATTATTTTACCTGGCCATGTCCAAATGTCTCGCCCAACCTTCTGCTGTCCCTCCTTCAACCCAATTCAAGAGGTAAAAGTTGTAATTATTTATTACCACCCTCTCTTAGAGTTCTGCCAGTTCTTTACGTGCCAGAGCCTTCCAAAGCAGGACTCCTGCTGCAAACCTTGCATTGTGTAAGTTTGTTTGCTGGTGCAGAGGCAGTCTGGGCCTGTCTGTCACGTGCTGAGGTTTGGAGATCGCTCATTCCACAAACCCAAATCCATTCATTACTGTCACTGGGAAATGCAGAGGGAAAGGCTGCACTGGCATGGCTGGGCTGGCCTGTTGGGACTTGAACTGCTCAGAGCTGGGGGAAGAAACTCAAAGGAAATTGCAAGAAATGTTTGGACACCTGGAAGTAGCCAGGGAGGGCAACTCCTCCAAAATGCAGGATGYGAAAACCTCTGGTGTTGGATCAGGYGATGGATGCAAAGCAGGGGAGCACAAGGTGCTGCAAGAACCCAAAGAATCACCTGGCCAGCCATGAAATTGGGTGTTTAATAAATTAAAATTGTGTTTTCATCAATCCCCAGGGAGCAGCAGACAGAAGTTCCCTGGAGCCGAGCAATATGAAATTGTTTACCCACAGAAACTGCACGCGGTGCACAGGAGAGCTGCAGGAACAAGCTCAGAGGTAGGAAAGGAGATCATTTCTTGGGTGATTCTGGGAGATGGGGAAGGATTTCTGGAGCTAAAACACCCTTGGGTTTCCAGGGTAAGAGAATTTGGACRAACAGTTGCTCTTCCAATAGACAGAATGTGGAGAAGCAAGGTGGTGTTCAGTGAGGAGGAGCTGAGGTGTCCTCAGAGAAGAGGATCCCTAAGGCCATCTCTGATCTTGTGTCTCCGCAAAGATGTGGGGTTTGATACTACTCAGAGTTTTAACAACCTGTGGACACTTTAATTTGGGTTAAATGAAAGCAATAATTAAAAGCAGCCATGGTCTGTGCAATTCCACAGGCTGTTATGGAAGTGTCTGAACCCAGCCATCCCCTCAGCCCTTTCCCAAGCACGCAGGACTTGTGCTTATGGAGGCAGAAATGAATTTGCAAAGTCAAATTTGCTCCTCTAATTAAAACCCCTCAAACAGAGCGACCTCCTGCTTATCCTGCTCCTGGCAGAATCCTTGTTTTTGGTGAGAAGAGGAGGAAAAGAACACGGCTGGCATTCCAATAACACCACTGGTGAGGCCAGGAGCTGCAGCAGAGCATTTTCTGACACTTAAATCTGTTTACAGAGCAAATATGATGACATAGTGAAGTATGGGATCAAAGCCAATGGAGAGGAAGTGGTGCTGCAGCTCCGAAAAAATCGGTAGGTTCAGTTCAGCTCTGCCCTTACTCCTCACTGGGAGCCACTGCAGGGTGTTCCTGCCAAAACCCAGGAATCAGAGCCATGTGAAACAGAAGGGGTTTGGTAAATGCAACATTTCAATGCAAGGAAAGAAAATGGGAGAGAAAGAATCCTGTCATTGTTTGGGGAATGTGGAAGAAGTGCTTGGGATGAGACATTGCCATGATGGAGGGACTTTCCCTCCTGCTACCTCTGCTCCTCCATTTCCTTCCTAAATTGTCGAATCTAATGCATGTTTGATACTTTCCTATTATTTCACAAGTTTTCTGTGACCATGAAGASTCTGTGGGTTATAGAATTGTGGTCTGGAGTGACGGGACAAGGGGAATGGTTTTAAACTGAGCAAGAGAGGGTTTAAACTGGAGATTGGGAAGAAATTCCTCCCTGGGAGGGTGGGAAGGGCTAGGATGGAATTCCCAGAGGAGCTGGGGCTGCCCTGGATCCCTGGAAGTGCCCAAGGCCAGGCTGGAGCAATCTGGGACAGTGGAAGACTCCCTGCCTATGGAAGTGGAAGAGTTTTCAGGTGCCTTCCCACTCAAACCATTCCATGATTCTAGGACAGACTCAATGATCTTGGAGGTGTTTTCCAACCTTAATCAGTCTGTGGCTCTATATTTATATAACTCTATATTATAGACAGATATAGAGATAGTTAAATGATAGGTATAGATAGATAGATGGATAGATAGATAGATAGATAGATAGATAGATAGATAGATAGATAGATAGACAGACAGATAAATAGATAAACTGATACAGATATTTACCTTTGCACTACTTCTCTTGAACCTGGAGTAACCAAATATAACCTGGCATTGACCAGATCTTCCTGGAAATTGAAAGTCTGGCTCCAGCAGAACATTAACACACACTCCAACAAGGCTGGGTTAATGGGTGCTTTTCCAGAGGCTGTGCAAATACAGTAGTGCCATAATCAATTCRTGTTAAAGATAGCCTATAATTAACTGCTCGCCCCTGTTTTAATCTAATCCAAATATTTGGAGTGGGGGGAGGGAAATGTGTTGTACTAAATTGTTCTTTGAAGAGAAATGGGATTCTGGCAGTGGAAGAGAGTTGCCCAAACAGAAGTCATTGCAGATGTGCTGCTTTTAAAAAGATGTAAAAAGGGCCAAAAAAAAAAATCAAAATGTAATTATACATTTGTATCCAGATCTGCCAGGAGATGAGTTCATCCCAATGCCATCAGCAGACTTTAATTGCTTTCTTCTTTTAGGAAAGTCTTTCTGTTTGAGTAAGGATTATGAGCAAGCAGAATTCCCCTCCCTGCAGCTTTGCTTCCCGAGTTTCTCCGATACTAAGAATAACCTGAGTAATTGTTTGAATTCCCCACATACTCGCTGTGCTGTGTCATCACCTCACTTCTGCATGGCAACAATTCCCTTGGAATAATGACTGCCTGGCCTCTTGCAGGGATCTCCTGGCTGGGGATTATTCTGAAACTCTTTATTCTGCTGACGGCCGACAAATAACGACAACTCCTCGCAGCAAGGTAATACAGGRAGGGTTTCTCCCTTTTGCTTCCAGTCTTGAGGGCCACATGAGATTCATGGATCTGTGAAATAATGGGAGATATGAGACAGAAAGGAAAGGTTTGAAATCCAGGTTTGAAGCTATTTAGGGTGAAGGGACGGGGAAGTTGATATTGATCACTGGCGCCTGTTGGGAATCAGCTCCACGGTTTGGCTTCCAGGAAGGCACCACCTCCGTGGCTGCTGAGCAATGTGTGGGTCGAATTCCAGCCTTTTGTCAGRAGCCAGGGCCATCCCAAAGCTTTCAAGCTCCCGACTCTGCCGAGCACGCTTGGCTCCACCTGCCCAGCCCCGTGACTTGATTTCCGCCCCGATGCCAGGGAGATGCCCGGCCCGATAAAGCCCCATTTCCTCCCGGCTCACGTTTCCAGCCACGCTCTGTGAGCCCAGCTGCCTCCTCGGAGCCCTGACAAATTGCTTCTGCACCTGCACACAAACGGGACTTGCTGCAGAAGGGATTTTTTAATTTGCTGCCCGCTGATCTTCCCCAAAGCTCCCCCCTGAAGTTCTCCTCCAAGCTCATGAGATGGGTTTTAACAACACAATCTGGAATTCAAAGCCCAATTTTCTTTGTTAGGTGCAATTAGGAGGATTCTGAATGAAATAAATGTGCATAAATAACTCTGGGTTGATTATTTTGGGTTTTCTTTTCTGATTGCTCCAATAATTTCCACTCCCCGAATGAATGCCCAGGTAGGGCTCTTCGAGTTTGTCTTTATCCAGGTTTTTCTCCCCAGTGAAAAACCTAGATAAAGACAAACCCGAAGAGCCCTACCTGGGCTGAACAGGGAATTCCTACCTTGGAGATACTGGATTGTGATCAGGAGTTTTCCCTCTTGTATCCCCAAAGGATGGAGATAAATCCTCCTCTTTCCCCCAGTAACTTTCCCTTTGGGGATGTCTTTTTCCCTGTAACAAAGTTGGCATTTTGTGGTGGAAGACAAATAAATGATAAAGTTAAACCAAAATCCACACAAGGAAACAAAAGGCACAGGGAATGRAGGCTTGGATACAGATTCTTAAGAATTCCATTCAGGAAAACACTGTGGGTAAAATTCTCCATAAGCCCTCAGTGACTTTGAAGTCTCTTTGAACACAGAAACAGGAACCATAAATCSTTAAGACAGTTAAGTCCCAAAACAGTTTCCCCTACCCATGTTTAATAYAATACCTGTATTTTAATATCACTGAAATTAATGCATTTAATTGATAGGTAATTAAAAAGCCTTTCCTTGAAATTTGTGCTCAAGAAAATAATTTGGTGTGGCCTTTAATTGAGCAGAGCCCAGCAGTGTGTGCTTAATTTGGAGCAGGGAGTGGAAATGTTCTTATTTTTCTGTGCTGTGCTTTGACCAGAGCCCAGAATTGTTGGTTTTTGTCACAATTTGTGTGTTGAAGGATAAAAACAATGGGTCCACAGCCAATGTGGAAATGGTCATGAACTTTTAAAATTCCTTTTAAGCATCTCCTAATGGGAGACTTCCTCAAGTAGTGCACTTCATTGTAATTTGTAGGTAGTTTAATTTGTTTTCTGAAATCCCTGGATCCAGTGGAGCCCATGGACACCCCAAGCTGACACTGAGGTTTTTTTCCCACCAGGATCATTGTTACTATGGAGGCCACGTGGAGGGTGATGCTGAGTCTGTGGCGAGCATCAGCACCTGCACAGGGCTCAGGTGAGAGGGGTCGGGTCCCAGGAGCAGAGTGTGCAGCTTCTGGGCTAAATGTTCCAATAGGAGAGAATCAGCATGGAAAGAAGTCATGTGATCTTTTATTCAGGCTTTGGAAACTTGTTTCCCAAAGAAAAACGGAGGGAGAAGGGAGAAAAATAATTACTCTTAGTTCCTTAMAATATTTCAGCTTTTCACCTCAAATCAGGATGAAAACATCTTTGAATTTCCCACTGGAATGAAATCCACTTTTCAACCACTTCYGTCAGCACAAACCCCCCAAAATTTAAATAAAATTAATTCCAAACCCAGCTTCTCTTTGACTGAGAGCACCCAAATCTTCCAGTTGACTCACTAATTAATTAATTTCTGTTTCTAAAGTGTTGCATGCTGCCTCAGGCTGCTGGAATATTCCAAGGGTCTCTATGCTCGGGCTAAATGCTCCCTTGATCCAAAACCTCACATTCCAAMCCATTTTTTAGTGGCTATTTTGAGACCCGTGGCCAGAAGTTCCTCATTGAGCCCCTGGGAGCCTCGGACAGGGATGAACACGTGGTTTATAAATACGAGGCCCTGAAACAAGAGCCCATCAAAACCTGTGGGCTGGTCAACAACTCCTGGGAACAGGACTCCAGTGGCCCCATCAATGGCATCTTCAGGTCCAGCAACAGCCCAGAGGTAAGGACATGGCTGTCCCATCACAAAAAGGGAATTTGTGACCACTGGAAAACTCTAAATAGCCCAAATCCCACTTGAGCTGGTGGCACCTTCACAAAGGAGCTGTTTAAACACATTTAAAAAATGGGGKKKTTTAAGCAACTARTTATGTTTATTTTCCAAAAAAATCTGCTGCTTTTCAGATTTCYCTGCACAGRCCTCAAGTGTGTCCTTGTGCAGCAATCCCAGGAATATTTCAGGCCTCTTGGAACAGAGATCCCCAATTTTATCTCTCCACACCCTTTGTGGAGAGATAAACACAGGGAAGTGGGATCAGATCAGATCTTAAAAACCTGAACAAAATATTGCAGATCTGAGMTTTCAGAGTCACCAGCTGAGTTCAACCTTCCTGCCCTTATTAACAGGTGCCCAGTGCATCTTTAACACCTAAATACTCATTAATATCTATTTTACCTTCCATATCTGAATAAAAATTTAAATATCCAACCTACTTCTTATCATTTTAACCCAAACCAGTCCCTTCTGAATGACCTGGCCAAAGAAATYCCCTCAATAATTAACAAACTGCGGACGTTGGGATAGGAAAAGCTCTTAAAAGTAATTTTAAACCCATGATTCCTTTAGATGAAAGCCTTCCTGAAAGCAAGGAAGTACCTGGAGCTCTATGTCGTTGCAGACAACGCTTTGGTGAGTTTTGGAATCATTATTTCATGTTTGATCAGCCCCACAGGAGCTTCCCAGGGTATCCCAACTCGTATTCCTGGGCTCCTACATGAGCTACAAGGCCTGGCTGGGAAATGGGATTTCTAAAGGGGATTTCATTTGAAATTCCCACCTGGAGATGACAGGAATTCAGAAAAGACCTTGCAGTGCTTGTCCTGCTGGAATATCCTGGTTTGGAAGGGAATATCCTGAGCTGGAAGGGAATATCCTGATTTGGAAGGGAATATCCTGATTTGAAGGGAATATCCTGAACTGAAGGGAATATCCTGATTTGAAAGGGAATATCCTGAGCTTGAAGGGAATATCCTGAGCTTGAAGGGAATATCCTGATTTGGAAGGGAATATCCTGATTTGGAAGGGAATATCCTGAACTGAAGGGAATATCCTGATTTGGAAGGGAATATCCTGAACTGAAGGGAATATCCTGATTTGGAAGGGAATATCCTGATTTGGAAGGGAGTATCCTGAACTGAAGGGAATATCCTGATTTGAAGGGAATATCCTGATTTGGAAGGGAATATCCTGAACTGAAGGGAATATCCTGAGCTGGAAGGGAATATCCTGAGCTGGAAGGGAATATCCTGATTTGGAAGGGAATATCCTGAGCTGGAAGGGAATATCCTGAACTGAAGGGATAATCATGGGCTTGAAGGGACCCACAAGGATCACTGAGCCCAACTCCTTCTCTGCACCCTACACAGAAATTCACATTTTGGAAGGGGCTGATACTGAAACCAAACAGCTGATAAAATCCTACATCAAACATCAAATAAAGCATGAATTTTTATACATGGCATGGTTTGCAAACCAATCTTCTGTGGGATATTTATTTCCTGATAAATCCCCTTTCCCCTCTCCTTTATCTGACATGCTGTATTTGCCTTTTCAGTACAAGAAATATGATGAAGATGTTAAAAATATAAGACAAAGGATATTTGGAATAGTCAACTTCATCAACACGGTGAGAGCAAACAAGTGGCAATGAAATYCAAGTGTTTTGTAATTTTTTTCTATTGGAAAAGATTGAAGTCCAAATGATTTAGGATTTTTTYCTATGGAAAGACATTGAAATCCAAATTATTTAAAATATTTTTCTATTGGAAACCACTGAATCCAAGTGGTTTATAAATTCTTACTATTGTAAGCATCATAAATTCCTATTATTACATGTAGGAATGAATGAAAGCTCAACTTCATGGTAATTTATTCTCCTGTTCTTTCCCTTCAGATATGAGATTTTTAATAAGAATTATTTATACTCCTACTTTAATTATTTATACTCCTACTTCAATTATTTCTACCAATACTTTAAGATGCTTTTTAATCACTTGTAAAGTGAAAGGTTGTTGCAAAAAGAATAAATTGATTCTTCATTTCTTTGGCAAGTCAAATTTTTTTAACCCCATTTTAAAGGTGAAATGTGATGGGAAATCTGATTTTCAGTTTATTTGGTGAGAACTTTTTTGGAATTCAGAGCTTGGAAAGGCTTGTTAGGTCCGGAGTGGATATTGCAGTGGAAAAGTGACCAAGTAYCAGGACGAGGCTTTGTTTAATTTTTATTAATTTTTAATTAATTCTCTGCTGCAGGTTTATAAAGCCATCAACACCCACGTGGCTCTGATTGGCCTGGAGGTGTGGACAGATGGGGACAAGATTCCCCTGAGCAGGGACGCAGGCTTCACCCTGGAGGCCTTCTCCAAGTGGCGCCTGTCGGATCTGCTCAAGAGGAAAACGAACGACAACGCTCAGCTCATCACGTGGGTCCCTTCCCTTCCCTTCCCTTCCCTTCCCTTCCCTTCCCTTCCCTTCCCTTCCCTTCCCTTCCCTTCCCTTCCCTTCCCCTTTTTTTATTCCTTTAAAATCACTCACCAAACTCATTCAAGATCTTTTTTATTCCTTAAAAAATGGTCACCAAACACATTCCAGGCACATATTATTCCTTTAAAATCACTCACCAAACTCATTCAAGGCCATTTTCATTCCTTAAAAATCACTCATAAAACACAATCAGGGCACTTTTTATTCCTTAAAAATTGTTCACCAAACACAATCAAGGCAATTTTTATTTTTTAAAATTTGTCACCAATCAGTGGCACAATCCTGACCCGGATTTCAGCCATTACAAGACTGGCTTGTACCAATTCCAGGACAAAAAAACAAATCCAAGTTCTCTCTCTCTCTTTTTTTTTTTTTTTTCTGTCATGGAGTGCAAATAAATTCCTGCCAGGACACAGCATCCAATCCTTCCAACAGAATCCTTGCAAAAACAGGGGATGGGAACTTTTCCCTTACCCAAGACTCTTCTGGTTTTGCTCACTCAATAAAGTTCAGTGTCCTGGGGACTGCAGCAAAGTCTGACAACTTAAAGAGTCATAACATGAAGTTTACCAGGAAGATGATGAATTAAATTTCCCCAAAAATGTGAGAAATACCAAATTAAACCAGCATTGACTTCACTTTTCTGTCTTGTGTCCAGAGGTCCTGACTCATCCCAGCTGTTGCTGCATTTGGACCTCTTTACACTCTAACAAATGCTTTAAATCTGATGAACCACCACGGAATTTAAGTAAATATTAAAACAAAAAGTGCTTCAATTGGTTTTTTTTTTTATTTGCAGGGATCTTAAAATTAAATATTTGATTAGATGTGAGATTCCATCTGGAGCTGGAGCTGGAAGCTCCAGCCTGGTTTGSAGAAGATCCCTGAGTTCAGAGCCCATCCTGGGCACCCCCCTGATCTCACTGTGTCTTTGTGCTTCCTTCCAGAGGCCTGGACTTCGAGGGCACCACGATTGGATTGGCCTTCATCAAATCCATATGCAGTGATTCATTTTCTGCAGGTATTATTCAGGTCTGATTCATTTTTATTTCATTTTTTGAAGCCTTTCCTATGTTTTTTTCACTCTGCMAGTGAAGAACCTTTGTGAATATTGTTGGGTTTAGGGCACTTTCAGTTCTCTGCTTCATTATTGGACTGTAAAAATTCAAAATCAGAGCCCTGGAGGTGTCCAAGGCCAGGCTGGACAGGGCTTGGAGCAACCTGGGAGAGGGGAAAGTGTTCCTGCCCTGGAACTGGATGGGATTTAAGGTCCCCTCCAACCCAAACCATTCTGAGATTGTGGGATTTTATTTTAAATGAAGTGTGGGGGGGTAAAGAAAGCAAACACATGATGTACACACCTCCGTGGTGTCTATTTTATAAATACATATATTTTTAATAAATATCTTTCAATTTATAAATATGTTTAAATATTAAATAATAAGATATAATCCAAATAGATGCACAGATGGGGTGAGCACCACGTGACCCCTCATGCATCATGAGGATRATTCCRCTTGYGYTGGGAAGGATGAAAGTTTGACAAGAAAGTCTCAGAGATATGTGTGCTGGGGAGAAAGATTTTTGAATGTAGAATCTGAAGGAATAGAGATGGAAGCAAGTTTTGATATAGAAGAAAAGAATTGCTGAGCCAGTCTCCCTGGATAACCAAGGAGGCAAAGGGTGTGTTAGTTAGAAGGGGTTTTATGGCTTAGAGCAAAGGATAAACCCACCCCAAACAAGAAGATGATTTTACCAAGCAGAAAGAGAGCACAGGCAAACAAGGCAGCAAATGTTGCAAGTAGAAAAAAGGTCTTAGAATTTTCCACTGCAAAAAAACTAAAACCCAACTTCTAGCTTAAACTGTAATGTACTGACYTTGAGTGATTGGAGAACAGTAACATGAATATGGTAATTACAGCAGTTATGATAGGCTACAGGTAAAAGAAAAACTGTGGTGTTTTTTTATTGTAAATGAAAGGTGACTCTGACCTCTGACGTTGGTGAGGAGAGAGAATGATGATGCATCTGACTCCATTGATATCAGAAGGCTAATTAATGACTTTATTATACCATACTATGTACATTGCATCTACACTGAATCTGCCCTGCACTCATCTTGCTCACAACTGCACAGAACAGCATTCATCTCTGATTCTCTCGTGACTGTCCCATGACAGGCCCATACACACACACACACACACACACACACAGACACACACACACAGACACACACACACACCTGGCCCTGACAGGCCAAGGGAACAAAACATCCTCACTTCGGGCAAACAATCTCCATATTGCATTCTTCTTTGGCACAACACAGGCACAGCAAGCGAGATAACAATTGGGTTTTCCTTCTTCTCTGCTTGTCTCACAGCTTCTCTCTATTCAGAGGGCATGTGAATACCRCATKTTKTGTTTTCTCTGTTGTTGCTGCTCGCTCTAAAACACACCTGGGAATAACCAGCAGCTTTCCTTGCTCCCCAGGACCACAACAGGAACGAGGTTGCAGTGGCAGCCACCATGGCCCACGAGATGGGGCACAACCTGGGCATGAGCCACGACACCAAGGCCTGCTCGTGCAGCGATGACGTCTGCATCATGACCGACACTGTCAGGTGGGGCYGCAGAGGGGCTGGGGCAGGCTGCCAGCCCCAAACGGGACAGGCCTTCTGGCCAGTGAGACTATTCCCTTCAAATTAGTCAAACAAATCGATTAAAAAATGGATGAAATCCCAGGCCATTGTCAGATATTCCCAGACAGAAACTCCACAAAAAACCCAACCCAAAACTACTTTAGTCCCTGTATATTTAGAAAATGTTTATGTGTATTTTTCTTTACATTTATTTATCTATATATTTTTCTTTAATTTTACATTTATTTCTTTACA
>JACDOX010000534.1:229921-242839 GCA_014549065.1 Cardinalis cardinalis
GCTGCTGGGGTGCTGGCTGTCCTGGCTGTCACTGCAGTTGCAGCCGTGCTGCTCACCCGCTTCCAAGGCTTCCACAAGAGGTAAATCTTTCCCACATTCACCCAAAATCCACAAACCAAAGCCAGGAAATCCCTGCAGAGTTTGCACTGGGGGTGGGGGGGATTAGACACTGGAAGGGAGGGAAGATGGTCCATGAGATTTGTGGAGGCATGTCAGAAATCCCATGGTTGGCAGGGGATGGAAGAGCTGAAATGGAGCTCTTGATAAATCCYTAATAATCCAAATGAATAAAGGGAAGAAAGAAATCAAGGACATGGGTACAAAACACCCGCAGGAGTAAGGCAGGGCTTCAAATGTTTTTTCTTCAGTTAACTAAAATTGAGCACGATTTGAAATCTTTGACAGCCACCAGACCAGGAGGGGAGCCGGAGCCACCAACCAGGTGTTTGTGGATCAGGAGCAGAGCTGCAGGGAACAGCCTGTGCTGGTGCCACCTGCCCAGAAGGTGAGAGCAGGRACAGCTGGGGACTGTCCCCAGGGCTCAAACCACCAGCCAAGGGACTGCACTTCCACGGGATTCCCAAAATGCTGAGGGGACAAGGCTGGGCATCCCAGCACAAGATTCTCAAAATGCCGAGGGAAGGGACAGTGCTGGGAATGCCAGCATGAGATTCCCAAAATTATGAGGGGAGAAATACCAGCATGAGATTCCCAAAATACTGAGGGGACAGCAGTGGGGATCCCAGCACAAGATTCCCAAAATTATGAAGAAGGAATCCAGGCTCGAGATTCCCAAAATGCTGAGGGGAGGGACTGTGCTGGGAATGCCAGCATGAGATTCCCAAAATTATGAGGGGAGAAATACCAGCATGAGATTCCCAAAATGCTGAGGGGACAGCAGTGGGGATCCCAGCACAAGATTCCCAAAATGCTGAGGGGAGGGACAGCGCTGGGAATGCCAGCAGGGATGCCCAAAATGCTGAGGGGACAGTGCTGGGAATGCCAGCATGAGATTCCCAAAATGCTGAGGGGACAGTGCTGGGAATGCCAGCATGAGATTCCCAAAATGCTGAGGGGACAGTGCTGGGAATGCCAGCACGGGATGCCCAAAATGCTGAGGGGACAGTGCTGGGAATGCCAGCACGGGATGCCCAAAATGCTGAGGGGAGGAATCCCAGCACAAATTCCCAAAATTATGAGGGAGGGATCCCAGCATGAGATTCCCAAAATGCTGTGGGGGGAATCCCAGCACGAGATTCCCAAAACACTGAGGGGAGGGACRGYGCTGGGAATGCCAGCACGGGGCGGGCTCTGGGTCCCGAGTGAGCCGGGGCAGGGCAGGGGCAGCCGGAGATAAGGCAGGAGATAACGCTGGAGGTGAGGTAAGGGCTCCACCCCATTGTGACYGTTCCCGTTCGCAGGTAATTGATAAGAAAGTTCTTCCCGTGCCTCCACCTCAGGAGAACAAACCCCAGCGTCAGAGTGTGAGTATTTCTGGAGTGTCCATGCTTTCCTGCGGGATTTGGGAACATCACAACCCCCTGATCCCAAAGGGACATCCCTGAGCTCCAGAGCGGGCTCTGTTTTCTCAGACAGCACCCCCAGCCCCTTAAAGCATTTTCATACCCAGCTCCAGGCTGCACATTCCCAAGGAACACGTGGATGCACACAGAGGGTTACATGGTTTATGTTCTTTTTTTYCAGCCTGCCCTGAGGCCCAAGGGTCCCCCCCCTCCCGTTCCTGCCCCCAAACCTGGCTCTTCCCATCCCGAGGAGAAGTTTGTGAGTACAACCCTGCAGCTTCCCACATCCCTATCAGATCCCAATTCATATTTGCAGCTTCTGATTTCAAGTAAAAATYTAAAATCACAGCTATTCAAAGCACAGATTTTTAGGGTAGGAATCACCTTTTTGGCTGTRTAATCCTAAACTGCACAAATATTCCTCCTCAGCCAGGGAGTCCTCCAGGGCWTCAGAAGCACAACCCAGTAGCTGGAGTTTAAACCAAGAGGCATTTCAGGTGTAARCACAATGTAAATGATGAGTAACTTTGCTACTGCAGGTGCCTGTGAGGGTCCCTGCGTGGCAGAGATGAGATGGGTCTTACATTTTTAATATTCCCAGAGGAATGGTTCTATTTCTCATTAATAAACGCAAACCATCCTAATGAAAAGGAAATACCTGCCTCAAATGTTCACCATCTCAGCATTTGAGGCCCCTGCTCCCCTGGCAGGAGGGTGTAAAATCCATTTTCACTCTGGTAACACAACTGTGGGGTGCTGCCTGCACAAACACTGGTCAGGACAATATAAAATGTAAAATATATAAGATATAAAATATCCCCATGTATCAATTATAAACCACATTTAAACCCCACTGTGTGAGCTTGGATATTGATATTTAAATATTGGGAATAGCTCAGTGTCTTCTGAAACAGCCCTGGCCCCTTGTGTTTGTATTTTGTTKTCCCCTTGCACTTGGACAGGTGGGAATTCCTGGGATTTTGCAGCAGGAAAATGCTGCAGGATGAGGGTGGCTGGGGCTGGGGAGGTTCTGCAGCTGCTCAGACAACCCCAGTGACATTCAAACCCCATTTTGTTCCAGGCTCCAGAGAGAAAAGCTCCTCCTGTGCCCGTTCCCAAAGGCAAACCCCCTCCCCCACCCCAGGTAATTCAGGTGGGAATAACAATTCCCTGGGGATGGGGGGGTGGAATTCCACCAGTTCTCTGGGGATGGAATTCCCATCAGTTCCCTGGGGATGGAATTCCCATCCCTTCTCTGGGGATGGAATTCCCATCCATTCCCTGGGGGTGGAATTCCATCAGTTCTCTGGGGATGGAATTCCCATCCATTCCCTGGGGATGGAATTCCCATCAGTTCCCTGGGGATGGAATTCCCATCAGTTCTCTGGGGATGGAATTCCCATCCATTCTCTGTGGATGGAATTCTCATCAGTTCCCTGGGGGTGGAATTCCCATCAGTTCCCTGGGGATGGAATTCCCATCCATTCTCTGTGGATGGAATTCCCATCCATTCCCTGGGGATGGAATTCCCATCAGTTCCCTGGGGGTGGAATTCCCAYCCCTTCTCTGGGGGTGGAATTCCCTGAAACTGCTGGGATTTAACTGCTCCTTTTCCCTGCAGGCTTTAAAGCCCCCCATGAATCCCAGAGTCTGAGGCTCCCCAAGCAGAGCTGGGTGGGCCACCTGAAGTTTCCAGGGACAGTTCATCCCTCGATTCCTCCACTTCTGGCAAAGGCATCCTGGACCATCTCCCTCTCCTCCTCAAGAACTGACTGAGAGCTGCCTGGAGAGATTTGGGATTTCAGGCAGGGAGGAGCCCTGGTGGTGACACGGAGCTGCTGTCCAAGGGAAGCAGAGCAGAGTCTCCACTTGCACTGAGGTGTAAACTGGGAGTAAGTTACAACAGCTGCTGCACACCCCCAGCTGCAGGGCCAGCACTGTGGGATGAGGGGGCTCCTCCTCTGCTCCTCTGGCACCAGAGCTGAGGGCAGCAGGGACAGTGTGGCTGCTCCAGGTTTGGGAATTGCAAACTTCTTTTTTTGGCTCCATTTCTGGATCTTTTCCAGCCCTCTCTGCCCTCAGCAATACAAAGATTTCTCCTTATGGAGAAAAACAAACCCTTCCTGCCCTGGGGAGAGAAGTTGTGTCCCCAGGGTCTGAGCTGGACATGGAATAAGCAATGGGACATGCTGGGAGTGGTTCTGGGAAGATCCTTTGCACTGGATTCTCTCCACAGTCCTTAAATTCCCTGTTGAGGATGCCATTCCCTGCAAAACATGGATGTGATGGAACTTCAGTCCTTCCTTTGAGGTTGTGTTGGATGAGGATGGATGTTACTGGAAGAGCAGAGCTTCCTTCCTCTTTGGATAATTGCTGCTTTATATGAGCCAGGAATAGATTGGAATCTCCACCTGGGTTTGACTGGGGTGTAAAAATCCAGAAGTTATTTTTTATGAGCTGTAATTAATGTATTTACAGAGATTTCTGTATTAAAGTTCTGTCTGAACAGGAAGTAATTGTTGTGTTCTTTCAAACCCATCATGAAGCACCGGAAAACCAGGGTGAAGTGGGGTCATTTCTGACATTGCCAGAGCCCTAAAACTCCCAATTTGCAGCAGAAAGATCATTCCCAGGCGTTGTCAGCCCTGCCAAGTCAGCCAGGAAAGCTGAATTCCGTTAATGAGGCTTGACAGGATATTCCAACACAGCTTTTCTGCCACCTTCAAATCTGTTTCTTCCTGATTTCCAACCTTTGGGAGCACTCCAGAGTTTTCCAAGAATACTGACATTTGAAGCAAATCTAGAGAATTATTTTTTTCTAATAATCTTCTGAGATTCAGCTCCAGACTGGGAGTCTGGGCTGCCTTTTCCTGCAGAAAACCAAATTCTCACCTGCTCATACCTGAACTCCTCCATTCCCAGCCCTGAGCAGAGGGTGAGCCCTGGACTGAGATCAAAAATCCTCCTTCAGAGTGACCGGGAGTAGAAACTTCAGAAAAATATTCGATTTCTCTGTAATTTCTCTATCAGTTTAGATCTGATTTATTCCCACCCAGAGCAGGTTCTGATTTCCAGCCCCTCCTGCCCCGGGACGCCCGTGGTTACTCCATGTGTAGCTACAACCTCTCGTTGTGTTGTACAACCGTGACATCTGCTGCTCAAAAGCCTCCACTGCAGGAGGAAAAGATCCCCAAATCACCTGGAATTTGCTGGCCAGGAGCCGTGGGCTGCACCTTTCCCTGCTCTCACAAAAAGCCATTTATTGACAGAATTTTTTTTATATGAGTGAATATTCCACTCCTCCTCCTCCTCCCTCACTCCACGGGAAAACAAAAATGTCATTTTTCCTGTTTCTTTTCAACCTCTGAATTCACAGAATCCCAGAATCCTGGAATGGTTTGGGTTGGAAGGGCCCTGAAGGACCCAATTCCAAGCCCAGCAGCTNCCAGGGATGGGGAATCCACAACGTCTCTGGAATAACCCAATTTTCCAATTTCCCACCTTCCTTCACCCCACTTTTCCTCCACCTGCACCTGAGGATGGTGCCACCAGCGCCTTTTCTCCTTGGACCCCAAACCCAACCTTCTCTGCAAAGGTTTTTAGGGAGTTCTGGAAATTCAGAGCATCCCAACAGAGCAAATTCCTCTGGAATTCCTCTCCCACCCTCAGAATTGCTCACTTTAAAAATTCTTCTTCTTGGGGACTTATTTTATAAAGGGTTTTTGATAATATTCTGTCCCCAGCCGCTCTTGACATCTTTAGTCTTCTGCCTCCTCTCTTTGATTGTTCTTAAACAATTTCTCTTGAAGTGTCTCTTTTTCTTACAATAAAACCAAATTTGTCCTTCTCTACTGGCAGTTAACATTACTCTGGCCTTTTCCTTTGCTTTCTCTTCATCCCTCCTGGTGTATATTTTCTGTGCTTCTCTTAAGAAATCCTCCAACCCCCTTCCTTGCCAATTGTCTCATTTCTCCAATTTTCTCTGTATATCTAGCCACACCTGGGTGACAAAACACGTTTTTAGTAAGATTTGTCTGGCTGCTGTTTCAGGGTTGATTCCTGAATATTGCCTCATATTTTTCCTCAATCTTTCTTGAATATTGCCTCGTATTTTTCCTCAGTCTTTCCAGCCAATCTGTTGGGGTTTCCCCTCTGTTTTGTTGTTTGTTAAATGGATTCTGAGGATTTTGGCCCCTTCTTGCCATGCACATTCCGTGTTGGCCGTTAGAGGGCAATGGGATGTGGGGAAGGAGGAGCTGAGGGATCAATTCTGCACTACCAGCACCTCCTGACCTTGGGCTGTGTCCAGGGAACGTTGGATCTGCAGACACAGAGGCACCAGACAGGGAATGAACTGATCCCAGCCCTCCAAACGTGACTCCACTCCCGGCCAGGCCCACAGCTCCTCACAGCAAGAGCCAGTTCTAACTGAGTCAGGCTTTWACCCAAGCCTTTTCCTAGCAGCCCTTGTCCAGGTGAATAATTCATGTCACTGGCAACRTGAAATTAAGGATTTTGCTTTCCTGTGCCAGCAGATTTTCTGTAGCCTTGTAGCAATGCATAAATCATCACCTTCTGCACAAAGGAGGAGACAAAAGGCTGCAGGAGGAGCCCRCTGGTGTGAAAACTCACGGGGAAAATTCACAGTGAAGGTTTCCCTGAACTCACACCTTGCTGCTTGTCTGCCACCAAACTGGGCGTCATGGTCCCCAAAAATGCTGCCAAAAAATGGTTCCAACCACGCCAGCCTGTGCTGGTAACATCAGTAATAATATCAGTAGTAATAATTAGTAATAATAATGTCAGTAACACTAATATCAGTAACCAGGGAACCGTGGAATATCCTGGGCTGGAAAGGACCCACCAGRATCATCAACCAGCTCCTGGCCCAGCACAGACACCCCAAGAACTCCCCCATGCTGAAATGTGAAGCTCAGCCACTTCAATTTCTTTAATAACGGCTGAGAAGTGCCATTAATCATCCCTTTAATGATAATTTCCCAAGAATGGCACTGCTGGATGCTTCCAGCCCCCTCTGGGGCTGAGCACACAGGAGGCCCCAGYGTTCCTCCAGGTCCCTGCATCCTCCAAAGCCACCCTCAGGAAAGCGGCAGAGATTAACAGGCTGCTCCTGACACGAGATCCATAAATAATTCCACAAAAAGCRTGGCCCCGGCCTTTAGAAGGTCTCAGGGCAAAATAGTAGAGGCTGAAATATTGATGGATGTGTCTGCAGGAGCCATTAGGGAAGGGAAAGTGGTTCCATGGGGCTGGGCTGAGCCAAGGCACTGGGAGGACAAAACACATCTGAGTGCCCAGCCGAAGGTAACAGGAGAAATTATGAACCCCACACAATTTCTGCAGGAATTTAGAAATGGAGGCAAAAAACTGCTCCTCCAGCAGGGAAAGAGGTGCTGGGAAAGCCTGGAGGAGATTTCCAGCCAGAACACGTGAGGACAGAGCTCAGGTGTGTCTGCTTGGGGCTGCAGCTACACCCAACATYCCTGTTACAGCTGTTCTTACATGGAGACAGGGATGAGCTGCTCCACATCAGGGTCTATTTTTGCCTGTCCTGGAGTGCACTGCAGTAATGTGTTTTCCATGTTCCATTTTGCAGCCATCACGGAGAGGAAAATCCCAGGATCCCAGAGGAGGGAAAGGCACGGTAAAGAGCTGCTGAGAACTCCTGAACGTGCTCCTAAATTAGGTCACCCCCAAAATCCCTCCTGCCCAGCTCCATAGCGTGATGGGGCTTCAGAGCATGAGATGATTTAACAGAGAATTGAAAAACTCCATGGTGGGGTCTCCCAGTGAAGTACTGGGACAGGACACGATCCCCTTTGGGGCACAATCCCCTTTGGGGCACCATTCCCTTTGGGACATGATTCCCTTTGGGACATGATCCCCTTTGGGACACCATTCCCTTCAGGACACAATTCACATCCTCCAGGACACCATTCCCTTTGGGACACCATTCTCTTCAGGACGTGATTCCCTTCAGGACACAATCCCCTCTGGGGCACGATCCCCTTTGGGGCACAATCCCCTTTGGGACACCATTCCCTTCAGGACACAATTCACATCCTCCAGGAYACMATTSCCTTTGGGACACCATTCTCTTCAGGACATGATTCCCATCAGGACACGATCCCCTTTGGGACACAATTCCCTCCAGGACACAATTCACACCCTTTGGGACACCGTTCCCTTCAGGACACAATTCCACTCAGGACATGATTTCCTTCAAGACACCATTACCTTCAGAACACCATTCCCTTCCAGGACACCATTACCCACCAGGACATCATTCCCTTCAGGACATGATCCCCTTCAGGACACAATTCCATTCAGGACCAATTCCCTTCAGGACCTATCCCCGTTAGGACACGATTCCCTCCAGGACACCATTCCCTCCAGGACACCATTCCCTCCAGGACACCATTCCCTTCAGGACACAATCTCCTTTGGGACGCAATTCCCTCCACAACTCAATTCCCTCCACGACTCAATTCCCTCCAGGACTCAATTCCCTTCAGGACCTATCCCCTTCAGGACACAATTCACACCCTTCAGGACACCATTCCCTTCAGGACCTATCCCCTTCAGGACCAATCCCCTCCAGGACACAATTCCCTTCAGAACACCATTCCCTTCAGGACACCATTCCCTCCAGGACACAATTCACGCCCTTCAGGACACCATTCCCTCCAGGACACAATTCATGCCCTTCAGGACACCATTCCCTTCAGGACACCATTCCCTTCAGGACACAATTCACGCCCTTCAGGACACCTTCCCTCCCCAAACACACCTGGGAACAGCAGGAAATCCCCCCTGCCCAAGGGACATTGCTCCTGGAGCCCGATGCCAAGGCCACAATCCCTTTTCCATGGTGGGATGGTGCCACGGGAGGGGCTGACTCCCAAACTCCAGTGCTCCCATTCCTGGCAGCTGCCAGCAAGGCCTGGATTTGCACAGCAATCCAGCATTTCCCATCCCCAGCACGTTCAGCTGACTCCCCTGGAATCTGGGAGCTCCATCCCAGCCTCAGCTCCCCCRGATTCACCTTGGAGTGTCCACAAGGAGGATTTGGGCTCCTCTCCCCCTGTCCATGTCCCAGATCTCAGAGCCCTCGCTGGGCTGCTCTGGCTGCACAGGGGATGCTCAGCCCCTTGTTTGGGCTGATTTCTTTGATCCCTGTTCTGGGGAACCTCTGTGGGCCCCACTCCCTTCCCTGGGCAGTGTCAGAGTCTCTGGGTTGGGGTGTGGGTTATRGGCATGGTGGGATTTGGCCAAACCTGGATTTGATGACCCTGGAGAGCTTTTCCAGCCTCAGGAAYTCAGTGATTCCATGACAGAGGCCCATGGTGGTGTTTTTAGGCTGTAACAGCAAGAAGGACTCACAGGAACAGCCCYAAAGCACATTCATTAACCCCCCGATGTCCACACCTCAGCCAGTACCTGGTGCTTTGCTGGATTTGATCTTTGAGCACCCCTGAAGTGATCCCTGCAAAGGGAGACCAAGAACCTGCCCAGCTCCAAGGACTCTGCAGAGCCCAGCCCCAAAAAGGGGGAAAGACAGAGAATTATAAAATCACTGAGGCTGGAAAAGCCCTCAAAGCCCATCGAGTCCAGTTGTCCCCAGCAGTGCCCCCTGTGTCCCCAAGTGCCACATCCACAGGATTTCAATCTCTCCCACTGCAGGAGGAAAAGATCCCCAAATCAGCTGAAATTTGCTGGCCAGGAGCCGTGGGCTGCACCTTTCCCTGCTCTCAGCCCCTCAAAAAGCCATTTATTGACAGAATTTTTTTGATATGAGTGAATATTCCACTCCTCCTCCTCCTCCCTCACTCCATGGGAAAACAAAAATGTCATTTTTCCTGTTTCTTCTCAACCTCTGAATTCACAGAATCCCAGAATCCTGGAATGGTTTGGGTTGGAAGGGCCCTGAAGGACCCAATTCCAAGCCCAGCAGCTCCCACTGTCCCAGGGTGCTCCAAGCCCTGTCCAGCCTGGCCTTGGGCACTTCCAGGGATGGGGAATCCACAATGTCTCTGGAATAACCCAATTTTCCAATTTCCCACCCTCCCTCATCCCCACTTTTCCCTCCGCCTGCAGTGACTCCACTGCTAGGGCTGGCCAAACCTTCCCACGATGGATTTTCCCCTAAAAACCGGCACAATGGCACAATTTGAGGCCGTTTCCCTGGTGCTGCAGCTCGTGAGAAGAGGAGCCTCAGCGGACCCTGGGCCCGGCTCGTTCCCATCAGCCCAGCCCGGGATTGCTGCACTTTGCTGTGAATTTTTCATGCTGCAATCAGCTGGTGCTGCAGGCACGCACGGATGGAAGAGAATCCTGAAATATTCATGGCCCACTGCAGAGCACAAGCAGCAAGAGAGCTGCAAATGAGGACAGGCAACCTCAGGCAGCCCGGTGGAGCCACTCCCTCTTTTTTGGCCAAAATTCAGGTGGGTTAAAATGAAGGAAAACTTCCAGATTCCAGGTTTGGGGCGTCCAGAGGTTGGATTTAGGCCACATCAGGAGCCTGGGTGAGCAGAACCTTCCAGGATGTCCCTGGAGCTTCTGGGCCACAATTTGTCCTGGATGAGCACCCCTGGGCCAGATTCCTGAATTTCTTTCCTGTGGGTCTGGGCAGGACAAAGCCCACGGGGAATGGGCAGGGGGGGGGATTTAAAGGCACATTTATCACTAAATCTCAGCATCCATCCAGACACCACAAAGCAGCAGCCAGACTTCCTTCCCTCACTGATGAAACCTGACACCAAACTCTTTAAATTTAGCCTGCGCGGGGACAGAAATGAGCAGAGCTCCAATTCTCACCGACACCACGGGTTTAGTTTCCCTGGGATGATCACATTGCCCACCTATTCCTTGTTCATGTCCCATTTCCTTGCCTTAAAAGCCGCCCTGACCCAGCTTTGGAGTGGTTTCCTTAGTCACTGCCTTCATTAGAAACGCTGCAATCAGAGGAGTGGGGGCTCCTCATCACTAATTCAAAACGTGCCTGGCAGCACAGACGTTTGTGAAAGACATGCCAAATTACGTCCAAGTGGAAAAGAGAGGGGAGGAAAAAACCCAACACTTCCACATCTCCATCTCCTGCCCATCTGCAGAGCCCCCCACAGCACGGAGGAGGAGAAGAGAAGCTTCAATATTGGTTTAAAACATTCATGGGCCTCTCTCCACCTGAAATAAACCTGTGAGGAAGCTGCTCTGGGTTGGGGAAGGCGGGAATTTCTGGCCACTGCTGAGTTTCTGCCTGATGTTTTTGCCTTGTTCCTCTAAGTTCTTCTAAGCCTTCTGATGTTTATATTCTTGTAACGAACTTTCTCACGGCTTTTCTGTAAATAACTCATTGGTTTGGATTCTTTTCTGGAGGAGGAGAAATTTGGTGGACTGTTGGTTTGTCCAGTGCCATTGGAGAGGTGGCACTGTCACCCTCCAATCCACTGTCACTTTGGAAAACTATAAATGTTGGAGTCAGAAATTAAAATTCCCTTCTTTTTATCTTGGAGATTTCAGTGTCCATGTTGTTTTATTTCGTGTCCTATAGCGACAGACTGGGAACATCCCAGCCCCCAGCCTGGGATTCCACAGGTTCCCATCCATGATAGGATGGACTGGAAACAATTCCACAGGTTCCCATCCAGGATGGGATGGACCAGGAGCAATTCCACAGGTTCCCATCCAGGATGGGAGGGACCAGGAGCAATTCCACAGGCTCCCATCCAGGATGGGATGGACCAGGAGCAATTCCACAGGTTCCCATCCAGGATGGGAGGGACTGGAAACAATTCCACAGGTTCCCATCCAGGATGGGAGGGACCAGGAGCAATTCCACAGGTTCCCATCCAGGATGGGAGGGACTGGAAACAATTCCACAGGTTTCCATCCAGGATGGGATGGACTGGAAACAATTCCACAGGTTCCCATCCAGGATGGGAGGGACCAGGAGCAATTCCACAGGCTCCCATCCAGGATGGGATGGACCAGGAGCAATTCCACAGGTTCCCATCCAGGATGGGAGGGACTGGAAACAATTCCACAGGTTCCCATCCAGGATGGGAKGGACCAGGAGCAATTCCACAGGTTCCCATCCAGGATGGGAKGGACCAGGAGCAATTCCACAGGYTCCCATCCAGGATGGGAKGGACCAGGAGCAATTCCACAGGYTYCCATCCAGGATGGGAKGGACYRGRARCAATTCCACAGGYTCCCATCCAGGATGGGAKGGACYRGRARCAATTCCACAGGTTYCCATCCAGGATGGGAKGGACYRGRARCAATTCCACAGGTTCCCATCCAGGATGGGAGGGACCAGTGTTGCCCTGTTCTTATAAGTCCTTCTCAGCTTTCTGATATTTACATTCTTGTAACGAACATTCTCACGGCTTTTCTGTAAATAATTATTGTTTCACATTCTTTTCAGGAGGAGGAGAAATTTGATGGGCTGTTGGTTTGTCCAGTGCCATTGCAGAGGTGGCACTGTCACCCTCCAATCCACTGTCACTTTTGGAAATCTATAAATGTTTGAGTCAGAAATTAAATGGGAAAAATGCTATTTTATGATTGGCTTTTCACAAACATTCAAATGAATATTATATGTGTTATGTTAGAAAGTGATGCTGTATTAATTTTCTTAAGTAATGTGTTCAATATAGTTTTAGGTTACAACAAAATGTTGAAATAGAAACTGTGCTAYGTARGATAMTTTTTTAAAAAAAGAAAGGACTTGCATTAGATAGCAGCCACAGGACATCTAAATCTTTCGGAGAAAGAGAATTTATTGCTCCATTATCAGAAGAAACAAACCTCTTCCTGCCTCACTCCTGCTTGAAGGCGCCGTCAGGATTCAGAGGAAGAAGCTGACACTGACCAGACAGAATCCTGTGTTTGAATGGAACTTATGCATCATGGATGAGGTGTATGAATATGCAACAGGCTGTTGCTTTTAAGGGTTAATCCTCTGGTAACGTGGGGCCTTTTTCAGGCTTATTTTGCCCAGAAAAGGTACCTGGATGTCTGTAACTCTTTGTTTMTATTGTCTCGTATTGTCCTAATTCAAATTGTCCAAAATTTTTATCTCTGTAATTATATTGCTATTGTTATAACCATTTCATTACTATTAAACTTTTAAAATTTTAAAAATAAGTGATTGACATTTTTCACATTAAACTTCCCTTCTCTTTACCTTAGAAGTCCCAGTGTCCACATCGTTTTATTTYGTGTCCTACTGCCACACGGTGTCTTGTCAGGGAAGGCAGGCTGGGGTTTTTGGGTGTCTCTCACGTTGTGTTCTTTGCTCAGATGGGTTTTGACAGGTTGAGCAGATTATTTCTGCCAATCCCCCCTCAGGAGCTGCAGCCATGGCAGG
>JACDOX010000535.1:0-64485 GCA_014549065.1 Cardinalis cardinalis
TTTGGGACACCGTGCTATGCTTTGATACCAGGTCACTGTTGCTTTCCATGACAAAGGAAAGCGACATAGGAGTATACTGTATTCTACAGTTTCTGAGCAACAGTTATGTACTTTGAGGGTATAGAACAAGATTTTAATTTCTTCAAAAACAATACAGTTAATTATTCCCATTCTATTGATTAAGTGAGATATGTTGATGAGTATAATCTTAAATAAGGGTGCTAAAACCCAGCCTGTTCATCACTTACATGTAAAATTGAACTGGAACAGATATTCTGTGCAGTTTTACCCCACCACCCCCTTGCCCCCACTTCCGATTCTTAATGTAAGAGGGATTTTAAAATGCTTTGTGAAATCCCCACTATTGTTCTGCCCTTAGATTTAGTAATAAGACCTCAGGAGATCTGAGTTCAAGTGTTCATAGTAAAAGGTAKTTTGGAGATGTCCTGACTTCCATGTCATCTAATCTCTGTAGGTTTTCAGTGAACACGAAATTGTTTCTTTCTCTTGCATGCGGGAAAACAGATGTGTAAATGGAGTTAAAGCAGCATGAAACTTTGGAGTTGCTACCTTTGTTTTTGTTGCTTTAGCAGCCTTTTCATGGGGATAAAACTTTTCTCTCTATTCCAAGTTTGCTGCTTGTGAATGTTTCCCATATTTTCTATTCCAGTGTATTAATATTTCATGTTGCTTAATTTTGGTCACAGAAACTTGTTTTTATTTCCCACTGATGGGTAGCAAGATTTGATTTCTAGAAGTGTTGTACGTTTATAGTTCTATTATAATAGTAGGGACTATCGGGGTAGGCTTTTATTCCGATTCATCCTTTACATCTACTTTCTGTTGCATTTTCTCCTGCTGCTTTTATGTATTTCCAAAAAGAAAACAGCAAGGAAGTATATAGCCAGAAAAATACAAAATTATAACTAAAGTAAATTCAATATCAATGGTTAGAAATTAATTTTCTTCTTTTTTTTTATTTGATCCTCCATGAAAAGTAGTATCTGTAATTCATGTCACATGAAATTGCATTTTTTTCTTGTAGTTGTTTAAGTGTATTAAGTATAATAAATAGTTTTGAAGGGGGTGTTTTCTTAATAATTAACTTTTTACTGGATTGTGTTAATTTTCCTCTTCATATGTGATAGTACAACTTAAACAGCAAACCACTCCTCATGAATTATAGAGTTGTAAAGTTAATGTTGTTACAGCAATTAGATACTTTGATCTGGACTAGAACATGTTAAGAAAGTCATTAGACAGATTTGCTGTGCATAATGAACATAAAAGCTATTTGTATATGATTCTAAAAAGGCAAACATTAATTGGAAGCAAAGTATAGCCTTGGGGTATTGCAAGAAGGCTCTGATTTCAAGCAGATGATTTACTTGCTTTCTTTTACTGCCACTTTTCCTTTGAAATGAATTGAAACATAAAACTTTCAAAGACTAGCGAATTTTTAGCTTTTAAAGACCAGTGAAAAAATGTCCAACCAGACACAGTTGGTTAAACATGTCATGCAAGGGGTCAACAAGAGGTTCGCAAGTAGGGCCCCCTTGAACTATTCTTATGGTAATTGGGGTCACATTGGAGTGCTGACCAGTCAGTATTGAGATTCTGCAGGGATCCTTCTTGGGCCCAGTGCTCTTCAGTGTTTTCTTAAACAGCTTGGATGCAGAGCTCGAAGGAACACTAAAGGATTTGCCAAGAGTACTGGATTGGGAGGGGCTGTTGACTTCCTCAAAGGCAGAGGTCCTGGAGAGAGGCCTTGACAAATCAGAGGTCTGGGCAATCACCATCCCTGTGAAGTTCAACAGGGGAAAGCGCTGGATTATTGGATTCTGCACTTAGGGCTGGGCAGCCCTGGATGCATGGACAGACTGGGAAATGAGATGCTGGAAAACAGCGTCATGGAAAGTGACCTGGGGACCACTGTCCTGGTCAGTGACAAGCTGAGCATCGGTGCCCTGTCAGCCAGGAAGGCCAGCACTGTCCTGGGGTGCATCAGGCACAGCATCACCTGTTGCTCTGATTTTTTAAGATTTTCTAAGCCTTCGGATGTTTACATTCTTGTAGCAAACTTTCTCACACACTTCCTGTAATAACTTATTGTTTTGCATTCTTTTATGGAGGACGAGAAATTTGATGGACTGTTGGTTTGTCCAGTGTCATTGGAGAGGTGACACTTTCACCCTCCAATCCACTGACACTTTTGGAAAACTATAAGTATTGGAGTCAGAAAATACACTTCCCTTTTCTTCACTTTGAGAGCAGTGGTGTGTGTGCTCATGTTGTTTCATGTCCTATAGCGAAAATCACCAACCGGGCAAGGGGTGCTGCTCTGCTCTGAGCTGGGGCAGCCTCACCTCAAGTGCTGGAGGCAGTTTTGGGTGCTACAATATAAGAAGAATACAAAACTATTAGTGAGCAGCCAAAGGAGGGCTGTGAAGATGCAGAATGATTTAGAAGGGAATCTCTATGAGGGGCTGAGGTCACTTGTTCTGCTCAGCCTGGAGAGGAGGAGACTGAGGACAGACCTTACTGCAGTTACAGCTTCATCATGAGAGGAAGAGGAAGGTCAAGCACTGATCTGTTCTCTGTGATGATCAGTGACAGCAGCCCAGGGAATGGCCTGATGCTGAATTAGGGGAGTTTAGGTTGGGTATTGGAAAAAGGAACTTCACCCAGGGGGTAGCTGGTCACTGGAATAGGATCCCCAGGGAAGTGGTCACAGCATCAGGGGAGTTCACTAAGCATTTGGACAAGGCTCTCAGGCCTCCATGGTATGATTCTTCAGGTTGTCCTGTGCAAGGCCAGGAGATGGCTTTTTAGGTCCATTTCAACTCAGGACATTCTAGGACTCTGATTTTTTTTTTTCTATGATTCTGCATTTGATAATTCAACAGCAGGATTGCTACCTACAGGAAATACCATGCTAATACCTAAAGTAGACTAATAATCTCCATATTTTGGAGGTTTAGCTAAAAATATCCTCTCTATTGTTTGGCACTATATATTAACAGTGGAAATTTAAATTTTAAACTTACATACACATATATAATTACGGCCAAAGTTTTGTCTTCATGTAAAAGTGGCACACTTCCAAAGCACACAAGGTAATGTTAATGATTTTTTTATTCAGATTTCTCTCTTTTTTTCTACTGTGTTTGTAGATATGCATATACTGCATCACAGATAGTTAATATTCTGAAATCAGAAAGCCTGTCTAGAAAAGAGCGGACATATAGGGGACAAGCACAGACCAGATTAATTCTTCTACTTATTGTAAAGAATATCTTTTTAAAAATAAGAATACTGCAGGCTGTAGTCTTTAATCTTGGCAACTCAGGAGAAGGAGAGCTCTAAGAATTCTGGAGAAATAGTATTTACATCTCAAAATTATTCCAACATGTTTATATGGGCTAAAAGTTATTTCTTGACAAATCATAAAAAAAGCATACAAATGAAGATACTTGAATATGAGTGTGGACGATACTTTTCACTATTCCACTATTAGAATATTCTGGTGCCTTTTTAATACTTACAACTTACCTGTGGTATAGCTGTTGTATTTTACAGAGATTAAGACTTTGATCTGGTTTGGTATGGTAACTGGCACATAGTTTATATTTGCACTTCAGGATTATTTTAAATATGCACCAAATGCAGAATCTGGATCTGTTTCTCCTCTAAAGCAGGTGCCAGAGCAGATGTAGATGGTGCAGATTGTCTCTGTGGGAACAAGCCCTGTGGGAGTTTGAGCTGGTGGTGCCCCAGCATTGTCCAGGTCTGTTGCACTTGCAATAAACTCCTACACAGTACAATTGAAGGTGACACTTTCCCTAACGGCTCCACCAATCACAGGGATGTTGGTAAGCCACATGTCATCGTCTGGCAAGGCGTTTCACTGAGAACGAACTACCTGATTACCTAGGTTCAGCTAAAGAACATTAGTCCTGTAAGAGCTGCTGGGTTTGGTCGTTAAAGAGGAACTAACTATACATAAAAGTGGGCTTGGGTTTAGTTATTACCTAGTCTTGCCCTAAGAGCTCTAATGCCCTAAGTTAAAAACAATAGAAAGTCTCTGCAGCCTGGCATCTAGAGAAACATGCATGCAGCCTGCAGTATTGTTGCTCCAGGCAACCAACTGTTCCTGGAGAGAATCTGCAGCCCTGAACACCACAAAGCCAAATAACTTGTGAGATGGTATTGTCTCTCTTTTTATAGTTACACATCTATTATTTGGAATAGGTTTAAAAACTGCACATCTTCAAAAACAATTATTAGATTTTTTAATTAATGGTTTGTGCTCATTTGGGAAAAATACTTCATAGTATAGGACAAGGGTTATTTTTTGTGCTATCAGTGAAAACAGTGTAATTACTTGAGATAAAATAACTTGATGGTTTCAAGATAGAAGAAGTTTCATTTTGAAGTGATGATGCAGTCAGCCTGTGCTTTGACATTCTTCTTCCTCCCTGAATACCAAATACTGAATTAGCCTGAAGATGGTGTTAGAATTTATATTGAAAAAATACTGACAAGTATTGTCAGCTGTTTTTGTTGCCTTAGCATGGTTTTACAGAACACAGAGAAAGTGATGCCAGTCAAAAGTGTCTGATGGTAGAATGATTTAAATACATGACTTCTGATTTTAACATGTTTAAATGGGAGATTACTAGCTCAAATGGGTTCATTTTCTCTAAGTGATCAAATGATGACAGTCTCCAGACAATGATCAGAGGGGGTTGTGATTCAGGACTTTCCTTCTGCAAAGATTTTATTGTGAAGAAGGAGCAATTCTAAGTCAAATGATTTTAAGTTGAAAACATTATTCTGAAATTATGCTAATAAAATAATTTTTGAGTTTCAAGAAGTAAGTTGGGGCCTTTCAGGCAGTGAAATTTCTGGAGCAGTAGTAGACACTTTTCAAAGATGATATTTTGTTTTTTTTTTTCTTTTTAAAGTGCTATTTTCAGTCTGAAAGACAGAGACATACCTGTATACACTTAAGTCTAAAGAAAAGCAGTTGCTGAAGAAGGAAATACCAGGATAATTATTTTGTTCTAATGAATGCAAAGGACTCTTAAAGTTTATTATTATAATAATTTTCTGTCTACTGATTGCTGTTCTCATTCACAGTTCAAGGCCTAAGATTCAATTTTAAGTCCTATGGGTCATTCACTGAGTTGTTATTCACATGTAAAGCACCTAGCCTGATTCAGCTTCTATATGTACAGTAATTGCAGCAAAATTCAATTGGCTTGTTGGAATATAATTTTCTGATTATAATAAGACCCATTGCTTTAGCTGCAGTACTGAGTTCAGCTTGATGTGGATAGATAAAGTTTATCATCACCTTCCCTTAATCTATAGAACTGTCAGTCTTGATACTTGATTTTATTCCTGCATCTAACAAAGGGAAAAAAAGAGAGCATTATAAGTAACTGCATTCTGTTTTCTGGAAACAGACTTTGATTTCTTGAACACTCATCATATTGGTTTTGGCTGGGATAAAATTGGCTTTGGTCATAGTAGTTGCTACATTTTGGATTAAATCTAAAATAGTTTTGGGATATTTTTGTTATTGCAGAACAATACTTACACAGCATTAAGGCCTTTCTGTTCTTCTCATGCTGTTCTTCTCATGAACGTGGTAGGGCTGGGGACACAGCCTGCGCGGCAAACTCCAACTTCCCAAAGGGACATCCCATTCCATGGATGTCATATGCAGAGGTGAAAGCTGGAGGAGAAAAAAGAGGAAATTTGGAGTTTGGACTTAATGCATTTATTTTCTTAATTAATAAGCATGATGGAGCCCTCCCTTCCTTGAAATGGCTAATCATCGGCTGTCTCATTAGCAACTGAATAGGAATAGCGAGTGAGTTCCTTATTTACTTTTCTTGTGCATGCAGTTTTTGCTTTATCTATTGAATACTCTTTACCTCAACCCACCATTTTTCTCACTTAGACCCTTCTGATTTGCTCTCCCATTCCAGTGGGGAAGAATAGAGGCAGTTGAGTGAGCAGCTCTGTGGGTTTCTGCTGACATTTGTGGCTAAATAGCAACACAGGTAACTGAAAGTAGTATACAATGTTCTCGCTTTTTTCATGTATAGTCATTGCATTCCAATTTTATGGAATTTAATTTTTTTAACATGTCAGGGAAGCCAACTGTGATGGAATCCATAAATTCACATGTATTTTCTCACAGAAAGCACTAATATCTTCGGCAGAAGAACTTTCTGTCCAAACAGCAAGAAAAAGTGGTGTCAGTCTTGTAATAGAGATAATATTAATCCCTCCTATTTAATAAGCTTGAAAGCTTTGTTCAGAAACAGTTATGTTTTGACAAAAGGCACAATATATACTGCCTGTTATAGAAACATAGTAACATTTATTCAAGCGTATACCCTATTCTTCAGCCTTTTAACACCCCTGGTCACAATTCTTGAAACATCAGAGCATTTTCTGGATATAGTTTGCCAGTGTTTTGTTTTATTTATTGTTGAAATAAATTGTTGAAAGCAATGTTCATCAAAACAATTTAAAACAGTTAGTTCAGCACAGGAAGAAATTAACCAAGATACAAGGTCAATAAAGGACTTGGGAGAAAGTACTAATGTTGATATTAATGCTATTTATAAATGACTTACTTAATTATTCAGTGATATACAGCTTTCTTTATTGGAAAGCACAGAAGTTGCTTAATAGCACATTGCATCAAAACACAATGGTTCAGAGCACAGAGTTGAACTAGCATCAGAATATAAATGTAACAGATGTGTTTTATTGGCATCTACTCTAGAAGGATTATTGGTGTACAAAGATTAAGGCATAAATTTGGCCAGAGAATAAAGAATTTTAATCCTTTTGGGAAATTGCAAGTATGCAGAAGAAAAGACGGTGTTAACTGGGATAGGAACAAAGAGTACTGTAATATTTCCTTTCAAAGCTCAATTTATGTGGAGAAATAATAAGACATCTCATCTCGTATCTGACAGAATTAATTATTTTGAAAAATACTCTTTACATAAAAATGATGCTGGTTACAGTATAGCATATAAAAGTGCATGGAGTAACCATGACAATTAGAAACATGAAACTAATTAGATCTGGAAAATGTTTTGCTTCAAAACCAGAATGAAATGGAACCCAGATAACCAGTAAGTGTTTGATTGGACCCTCTTATTATCAAAATGGACATATTTGAATAGACAGCAAACACAATAAATGCTAGTGAGAAAACTGTTTGCAATTTCAGAAGAAATGTCAGCATTTTGTAAAACTAGAAGAAGCGTCTGAATCAAGTTATGTACTTGTAATATTATATTTCCCTTTTACTTTTTCCATTCCCATAATGAGAACTACTAGAGAAAGTGGTATTGTATGCCATTGGATAAGAAGGCTATGACTATCAAGTGTGGAAAACTTCGAGCAAATATATAAATTTTGTGTTGGGGAACTTCTGCTGAGATACAGCACTTAAGACTATTTTAACAAGAGAGCTAACAAGAAACCCATAACAAGTTATTTACTGAAAATTAAAGGAATACTCTGCAACCTTAAATATAGATTGTGAAATGTAATACATTTTTAAAATATTTTTATTACATCTGGTCCTTGTAGTGACGAATTTTGTCAATACTCTAGCTTAGCTGAGACATCTGTAGTTACATCTGTGAACTCACTAAGAATGGCAAGAAGAATGTTTTAATATTTTTAAGTAGCATAATTTAAGGAAGAAGAATGTGAACATATGGAGAAGAGATGAATGAAATATATTTAGGGAAAATAAGACTTCTCATTGTGCCTTCTTTGACAGCTGGACTTGATGACCTGAAATGTCTTTTTGAGCCTTAATAATTCTATAATTCTTAATGAAAGAATAAAGCTACATTCAAGGATTTTTGAAGTGGATTACAAAAAGACAAAAAGATTTTTTTAAAAAAAGCTCATGGTTCAGTTACAAAACTTACTGCTCTTAATTATTTTCAAGATCAAAACCTTGACATAGTTCACACTCAGATGATGGCTGTGCACATGAACAGGTTCTCTGGGGAAGTGGTCACACCACCAGCCTGAGAGAGTTCAGGAAACCCTTGGACAATGCTCTGAGTTACACATGCTGTAACCCTTGGGTTGTCCTGTGCTGGGCCAGGAGTTGGACTCTGTGAACCTGATGGATCCCTTCCAGCTCAGCTTATTCTATAACTCTAAGGAATGTATACAATGTTGTATGAAAAAGGTTAAACATGGAAAATTAAAAGAAAGATGTCTGATTTAATGACAGAAACAGATAATTTTCTTTCTGTGTCTTAGAAAAAAATGTCTTGCCATCACATTTACTTTTGTCCTGTGCTCCTACTACTTAAGAGTAAAATTGGTAAAATATTTTGCCCTTGTTGTTTAGATTTTTAAATCAGCTCTCCAACCTTGAGATATAAAGTGTTTCCGATATGGAAGACAAAGGACTTTATTCAGTTATTAATTTCATGTTTGTTTTACCAGTAGAAGTAATCAATTAATTCTGTACCAAGAAGGTGAACTGGAACACAAGTTTTTTTTCTAATCTAACTTGCCAAATGTTAACTTGATGGATCACAAATGAGGTCATTATGTTAATTCTGTGCTCTGTAAAGTGAGCTATGTGAACTAAGTCAAAGCTAGGGCTCTAAAATCTTCCATTAAACCATTCTGTATATCAGTGTCAATAAATACTGACACACACTGACACACACACTGAACACTAGCTTAGATATTTTAAAAGGCAGTTTACTGTTGTGTATTAGTTGAATAGTTATCTCAAAATACATAATAACAAAATACATACATATTTTTATTTTTATTTTTATTTTTATTTTTATTTTTATTTTTATTTTTATTTTTATTTTTATTTTTATTTTTATTTTTATTTTTATTTTTATTTNTTTTTTTTATTTTTTTATTTTTATTTTATTTTTAATTATTTTTATTTTTAATTTTATTTTTATCACAAGAAGGGAGCTTATAAAGTGAGGTAAAGCTAAAGCTAAGCCCTAGTATAATCAAATTTCACCTGTTCACTTATCTTTTTTTTTTTCTTTTTTTTGCCTATGCAGCTTGGATATGAAAAATTGCCGGTCTCAATCATATTTAATATGCATTCTTGTGCTGTCAGTGCAAAATGCCTTAGGAAATTATTTCTTTCTGTTCTGCATTTACAAATGCAAAATAAACTAAGACACAATTAAGGAAAAAAAACCCCAACAAACAGAAACCAAAGAAAACTTTAAATTACATATTTTCATTCTGAAACCTTTTATTCTGAGTTTCTGTCCAGTGCAATATTTACACCAGACTTACAAAGTACTGAAAATAGTATTTTTAATAGAAAGGCTCAGAGCCCTTCATTGCAGTAATATGAGTAAGAAAGCCATAACCTAGTGTATATTAGAGTTCTGCATTTTGCAGTGGCTTGTCTAATATTCTAATGTGTTTAAAACATATTTCTTCTCAAACTGGTTTTAAACTCTGCAATATCACATTTTTACCAAGTGAATGCAAAAAGCTATTTTAAAAACCCCATTATTTTATGTATTTCTTTTGCTGATATCTATATATCAGATATGTTCCAAGCAAAAGCATTGGATTGAATTTGTATTCAAACTCTGAAAACCTGACTCACTCCAGCCTATTGCCAAACCATGATTGCAGGAGTTAATCATGAAGAAGATAGAGAAAAAGGGAAATTTGACCTGCAAAAAGTCATCCCAGCTGCAGAGCCTAAGTGGAACATAATAGTACAGTGCTATTCACTAAGTAAATATGTAAGATGGCTTGTGCATACTTAATTCAAATTTTAAGCAATGCTTACAAATTAAACCATTACAGTTTTTGTACCTCAGTGAGAAAAATCTTTCTTAGTTCTGAAACAGTTTTAGAAATGCAAACATAGCAATTGTGTGTTACAGTTACCAAGATCAAAAGATAATTTTTCCCCCCATCAGCATAGTCTAATAATGTAGTGTAAGGCCTCCTGCCCATATTCTGGTGCCATCTAGTCTGTGTTGCATTCATCACAAATTATATCTTGTAGTAAATTAGTTGATGTTAACCTAGGTTCAAATTTTCTTCATTTCATTACATTTTCATGTATGTGAAAGATAGATGCTTATTTTCATGCCTTACAACAGAAGAAAATATTAGTGCTTAAAAGAATGAGGTAGTTTCTACATTCAGGCCTGTTCTTGCATGAAAAAGTGTCCTGAAGATTTCTAGAGTTCGTGAGTTCTGTCCATCTGAATATGGTTGTAAGTCTGACATTCAGACTTGCATCATGGAAATTATCCAACTGCAGATGAGGTCTCTGAAGTCACATTTCTCATAAAATCGTTCTTCTTTATCTGCCCATTCTTGTCATAGTTTCTTAATCCTACAGTTCAGTCTTAAATTATTATATGAAATCTGGGGCAGGACTCCATTTTTCTAAAATGGACACAAAATGTCAAAGAATTACTAGAGACGGGAGTTCAGTTTGATAAAAATCTACAGAGCTGGTGTCAGTCACATAACATTCTTAATTTTTTATACTTACACTTCTACATCGTTCTGCAAAGTTCCCATCATTCCTCATAGAACAAAGAAAAATCCTTTAATATTGTAACTCCAACATTTTTATGCTTGTAACAGGATGTTCCTAAGCAATGGAGTGTGCAAATTCTGTGGTGGTATTCAGAAGTCCTGTCACCAGGCCCCCCCCCTCCCCACTACACCCAGTTTTGGAGATTGATGTTATCTGGCCCTCTTTTTTATTCCTCCATTCCAGGGAGAAGAAGATGCCTTCTTCTTACTGAGGTTCTCGTTCTTACATGCAGACAAGGTGAAATAAGAGTTTTGCTAAAAAGGGCCTAGGGCTAAGAAGAGAATGCCTCATCCCTTGATTTAAGTCAGTGAGTGTTTCTCCTTTAATAAAGCTCTTCAGCATGTGCTGAACTCACAACTCTACAAGGAAGAAAAAATATTAAACATTGATCTCTTCCTGAAAAGAAATTATAATATTTAAATAATTATCCTATCTCAGTAACTTGGTTTACATGGTATATACAAAGTTATTAATATTTGCTAAACTGTTATTTAAAAAAGGCCTCAAATTTTTCTGGTGTTTTACAAAATTTTTGATTTAGAAGAAAAGAAAAATATTAAATAACAAAAGATGATTTAGCAGGTAAATTGCAATGTGACATAGGTATGGTGGTGAAAGGAGCAAACATATTAAACTAACATGGTAGATACATACTTTGCAAATCCTGCTACCCTAATTGTCTATATTAAAGCTGAAATTGCTACAGAGACACTCCATTAGAAACAAAGCTTTATTTTTTAGTGGATAACAAGAATGAGTAAAAAGACTGGTGATGTCTCTCTTAAAAAAGAAGAATTATCTATTTTCTAAGTGCTGGATAAATAAGCTGACTGATAACAGGTAATTCATTAACAAAGTGGCAGCAGAAAGACTATTCATGATAGCAGATGATATTATTAGTTAAAGTGTAGTCCTAAAGTAGGGATTATCTTTCGCTAGGCATGGAATAAAATGTGTAATTCTAATGAAGTTTTAAAATGTAAGTGATAAGACATGGCAAGCCCCACACTAAAAAACATGCAGGTTAGCTACTATATGATAAATTTATGCATTCTAACAGTTTTGTGATTGTTATGATACCTCATTTCCTTTCTGCGGCCTTCTGTTGAGCCTGAAGTAGTGTTGTGAGTCCCATTCTCACTCTGTACTTCATGGAGAGTATTAGCATGTCACATGTAGAAGGTGTCATGCTGACAGCTCATTTTTTTGCCAAACAGTGTGAAGTGTACTGATATTTTAGATCTATGTGACTGAAAGTGAAGTGAGTGTTGGTTTATGGAAAGTTACCCCATTGATCTGTAACCAATTGTGTTCTTATGAAGACCATTCCTAAACCAAACAAATGTTATGGATTTACTTATTATGTTCTGGAGACTTCAGATGGGTAAAAATTGGTGAGGCGGACAAAGATTGGAAACACTCGTCTGTGCCACAATGTATGGAGTGGGACAGAAGGCCCCCACAGCTGCTCTGAGAACTAGAACATCAGGGTGACCAGTCAGATGAACCTATTGTGTCAACATTTTGTTGGCAGGGCTCTATTCAGCTTCACTGAGTTGAGCCACCTTCTACCAGCTAAAAGTCCACTATAAAGGCTTCTGATAGTTCAGGATAAATAAAAAAGCAGAAAGAGTGATGGCATTCTCAGGTTTTCAATTTCTTGGTAAGTAGGATTTACAACATAAATTCTCACGTGTCACCAACTTTCCGTCAAGTACCTGTGCCAGTTGTTGAACCATCAAGAATTTTCACTCTGCATTGCGACACCTAATTGTGCTTTTCACCAGTGAAAAGCGACAAACTGTATCAGTCAGATATTCACTTTATATTATTAAAGAATTAATTCGAATTAGAGCCCTGTGAGTTTTCTAATTAACAAAAAATCTCAGTAACAATGAAGGCAATCCAATTGTGTCATACTGTTTCCTCTCATACTCTCATTCATGATCATCAGGGTATGAACTCAATGACCCTTGGAATTTTGCAAAGTTCACTAGTAATTACTGCAACATATTAATTTTAAGAAAGACCTGTATTTCACCTTGCAGCACTCAGCTGTAAATGAGTTCGCCTCTTTTTAACTAAATTGAACAGTAATACTTATCACTTTTGCTGGAAAAGAAGGATATTGGTAGCATGAGTCATACACAGATGACTATATGGGCTCCTAAATTAGAATATCCTTAGATCTCTCTGAGAACTTCTGAAGAACTTTGCAAAGTATGACGAACTCTTCAAAAGACATCAAGCTGTTTCACAGTCATCCTGTGATGATTTATTAAACACAGATTAGAAGTCCATTTACCTGCTAGTTTGAAGTTTATTGTATTTTCACTCTTTGAGAGATTAAAGAAAGGATAGGGTCATCATTCACAGAGGAATTTCTTAACTTTTTTCAAAGAAAAATTGAATTGACAGTGTACTGATAACTATGACAAATATTTGTTTTACAGTTCTTATAGGAAATGTGTCTCTGGGAGACTCCAAGAGGACCGAGTAGAATTAGACAGAGAGATTAAGCGGAATAAGAAATACCTGCCAATGCTTGAATGACCTACCAGACCTTTTGAAGTGACAAAGAAAAGGCATTTAAAATGATGAAAAACCCCCGTTGTCTGATATACTATTCTCTTACTTCCCAGATGATGTCCTCATTACCCAAACCAAAATGGAAGCGGACCGTGCCAGTGGAACTCCTAACATCAGTGCTAGACAGAATATACTATGAGCTGTAAAGAAGGGTTCTTCATTTAAAGAAAAAAAAATATCCTTGAAGTATTGTCCAACTCATTGTCTGTTCTATTCATTAATTACACAGGCATATGAATTTCATTACATAATTTATATTCAAGCAAGTATATCTTGTCCTGCAAAATAGAGCTGTTTACAAGGGTGTTAAGCATTTACTAGAAGTGAGATTTTCTTTTTACAGAGTCAATATATGTGCATTGCTTAAATCAGCTAATTAGTGCTCAAGGGAAATTTCATTTTTATTGATCGAGAAGTTCAAATAAAATTTTAAAGTTGCTTTTGATAATTACTCTGGATGTAAATTGGGATATAAGGAATGAATTTTTTTTCCCAGTTAATTTGAGCTTACATTTTGACTTACTGATTTGATATGATACCAGCTTTTTATTTTAAGTCAATTTTTTCATAATATAAGGATGCAAGAATGGTATGAATAAAGCTATACTTTTCCATTTTTCTTCCTTGAAATGGCTTTAGCAAAAGCTTGGTGTCAGGTAGGCCAGGTTCTCTGCAGGCTAGTGAATGTCCAACACTGAGGACTGAAAGTTTTTTAGGCTAGCATAAGGCAGTTTTCTTCAGTGCAAAGAGCGCTTTCTTCAGGATAGAATCTCTTGTGTCATTTAGCCCTGTTGAGCATGACAATTTGAAACTATTCTCATTTGGGCTGAAAAGCTTGCCATGTCTTTATGGTGCAAGTAAACACAACAATGTGAACACTTAGTGGAATCCTCCAAACTTCTGTTTCTAACAGAAATTAATAGCTGGTAAGAAAGCATAAAATAGAGTAATGAACATGAACATAGGCATGACCTATGTTTTATTATCAAGAAAAACCTTATTAACAAAAGAAACTGGTACTTAGTGGCTGCATTATTTGTAAATAACATCTTTCCTCTGCATTTTTTTTCACATTGCATGAAAAGCAAGTATTAATGTAGGACAGACACTTAGACTCCACTTTTCTAGAAGGAGTCCTGTGGTCCTTCTGGAAACCTGAAGTTCCCTGAATATCTTTAATTAATATTTATATTGGTTTTAAACATGGCTTATGACAGAAGACTGTTGCCTTCGCAGCAGTCAACAACATACTTTGGGGTTCTCTTCCTCTCATGTTTCTCCCTCACCAACTACACAAAACTCATCTTCCAGCATTCTTTGAATTGAATGATATGATTGTAACAGTGACAGATGAAGTAATTTACAGCATCTACTGGTAGCCACTTTAGTGTGTATAGGTAATTAATCCACTCTGCCCAAGAAAAGGACCAGAATGCCAACAGGATGAAACCATTGCTGAAACTCTGTGGGTGTGCTGCAACCTGCCTGCCCTCTGTCTGCATCTGAGTCAATAGGCAAGGAAAGTTTTCACCATGAGTGTGAGTACTTTTGGGGAATATTTTAATTCCTCAAAAATTATGGCAAATATAAGTGAACTTCTCACGAACACAATGGGAACAGCAGTTGAATTGAAAAATACTAGTAGGTGTAAACATTGACAACATAAGAATCAAATGTGTTTTAGCAACAGTAATCACTTCATAAACAAGCACAATGAGTTGAGAAGCATACTGGAAAGCCTAGAAAATCAGGCTGATCTTTCATCCTATCATATAGTTTTACAATAGCAGCTATGTAATATCTCTGAAAATCTATTGTGATAAAGCTTGATTTTCTGCTTCCCTTCTTCCCCCCACCTCTTTGAAAGTGATAAAGCTTGTTATGTGGGTTTGTACTTTGGTTATAGTACTCAATTTATGAACAAATATGTATAAAGGTGGTGGAAAAATTATTTCAGTTTCAAAAGTATTGCTTGTCATCTCACTTCTGCAAGATATAAGAATGAGATCTTGCTGTTTTTAGGAGAAAACTAATTTCTACAGTCAGTTTTTTCGTGAAGATCCTTTTTTCATGAACACAAAAAAAAGGAGAAGAAAAAGAAAATAGAAACAAATTTAGAAGTATCTTACACATATCAAAATATTTAGGAATGAGGAAAAAGTCTGTTATAAGGCACTTTGCAGAGGTTTAGATTTCTGGATGGTGGGGAGTGTATAAATGTGTTTATAAATATCCCTATATAGAGTTTTGATGAGCCTGAAGATTTTAAGCGAGGAAACTGAGGGGCTGTTCTTCTCTGTGATCTGGCTAATTTGCAGAAGATGTTGTTTGTATATGAATACATTATACGCTCATAAGTGCTGGTAAGTTTTATCTTCATGTGCATCAAATATTTGATAAAACCCCTGAAGCTTCAAGGTTTGGATTTTCCCTTTGTGACATCCTCATCTTTGTGAAATGTGCACTAAATCATTTTTTTGAGAATTGGAGGAGATTTGAATGTGATAACATATCAAATTTATTTACTGTGGGAAGCAAGTCATCCTCTGCTTTAGACAGCTGACCAGACTGAAAAGAATATATGCTCTTTAGTTGTTGGAGTGGGTGGTTTTCAGTGATGTTTTTCCTTGTTTGTTTATGTTTTATTTGTTTGTTTTTGAATTTTAATATTGATTGTTTGAGTTTTTGTTTGGTTTGGTTTTTGTTGTCTGTTGTTGTTTTTGTTGTTTTCTGGTTCTGTTCTTCCTAAAAATAAGGGGCATTTGCATATCATCCTGTTGTGTAAATACCAGAGGAACATGTAAAATACCCATATACCATATATGAACAACTCCACTGTAGCACAATTGGAGTGTACTCACTTATAAGATTTGCACATGTCTGGCAGAGATATGAGTTAAATTGGTTTGCACGAAGGAAATAATGCCATGGAATTCCTGAGAGCCTTATTTTTTAAAGTTTAAAACATTAATATTTGTTTTATACTCCATAGCACAGCTAGCTTCTAGTTACATCTCTTAGATTACTAGGTCCTACATGTATGTACGTCCCCGAGAATCTATTGTCTGAGGGAGGACTGAGGAGTCAGAACTGAGAGTTCAGTGAGAGTTATGGATTTTGGCAAATAATTTCCTTTCTTTGAAGAGGAATTCTACAGCCATACTGAAACCTTTCCTTTGCTAATGTTAATGAAACCTGACACGCTTCTCTTCTCAAAGATGTATGAATACTCATAATATGTAGTTCACTGAGTAAAGTTTCATTAATGAATATTTTTAAGAGCAAGGTTGGTGATTTGTTTATACTGTGAAGTGTTAGGTCTTTTCTTATTACCTATTCTGTCTGATTTTCTCATTTATGCAGTGGTAAGTGTGTATTTACAAACTGCTGTATGTATCTGTTTTATCCTGCTTTGGGTGAGTGAAGAGATTTTGCTTTCTTTTTAGTGTTTCCAAAAGTCTGATTAACTACCTAAACCAATATCCTCTTGCAGAGAAAATCAATCCCCTTATAATATTATTTTACATGTAAAACCAGCTCTCATTAAATTTGAAAGTGTTTCCTTTTAAGATCTTCAGATATTTTATTGGTCTTGCATTCCATTACTGAAAAGCTGAAACTTAAAAACATGTTGTGTTCTTGGTCTTCACTGCATGATTTTCTGTTCGTTTGATGCCTGTGTTTCACTTAGAAACACATTTCTTGAAGACATTGTAACATCTAGCAGAAGACACTTCTAGCCTTGCTTTTTCCATGCTTCTGCACGTAACATCTCAGGGATCAGCTATAGCTCCAGTGGGACAATATTTTTATGCTTTTGGCCTATTGTCCCTCTAGACAAGTAAAAAAACTAGGCCTTCTATGGATGCTCTGATCCAATTTTGCCTCCTCAGTGTTACTAATTAATAATTCTGTGTGAAAGCCATGTTTAGTTTCCTTCTCATTGGGATGGTGCAGCTATATGTAAAGTTGCTAAGCTCCTTTGGTGGCACCTCTGCTCAGACAGATTGTCCTTGTCTGTAGCAGACAGGGTTGGGCAAGATGGATAAAACATTTGGACCCAGCACATGAAAGGACATTTGGAAGTATTTTCATTGTTGTTAATTTATCTGTTTTCATTCCTGGCTAGTTTTACTGATGAAAAAACCCAGAGGTTTTCTGAAAATAGAAGTCTTTTCTCCAGAGGCTTCAAAAGGAGCTAAAAGTGGAACTCTTCAAGGACTGAATTATTTTTGGTTCATTTAACAAAACCAATAATAAACTACAGTACAAATGGAAGGGCTGAACAAGATTTAGAATTTTGTCATTGACAAAATGAAAAGAATTAAATATATTTGATGTTTATGTTCAATTTATGTGCATTTGAGCTAAATTGATAAAATGCCTAATGATCAGAACTGTTGGAGTACTCAGGAAAGAAATGTTAAATTAATGCCTCTGAGAGAGAAATTGGGACTTTATCTTTCTCCTTAAGTATCAGATGGTGGGGTATCCTTGTCCTGTACTTTTAATCTCTTGTAATGAAATTCTATTCAAACATAATTTAAAAATTATCTGAAAAGATACCCAAAAGACTGGTTTTTTTTCATTTCTGGGAGGGTATTCCACCAAGAAATCTTTTTTATTCTCCATAATTTCATTCTTGGATGCCATAATAGAAAAAAAGCATCTCAAAGCAGAAGAAGTGAAAAAGTAGTAGATGGATATTTAAATAACTTGATCAGGTATTTGAAAAAAAAAGTTAAATTTCTAAGAGAAGCCTCATAATTATTACCTCACTCTGAGCTTATTCTGTGTCTTTAGAAATCCTGCTACTTGCCATGAGCCAGATTCTTGGTGATGGAATTTCTTACTCAAATAATCACAATGCCTGTACAGACTGGAAAAGGAAGTCTTACTTACCCTGGCAGTATTTTTCTGGAAAACTAGAACCTCGCTTTACCATTTGAGATAAGGCTGTGATAGAAGAGAGCAGTGTTACCCCACACATATATATATATGTGTAAACATTAAGTTAAACTGAGTTAGATTTTTTTGGTTTTTTCATTCTTTGGGGCATGTGATCATGTGAATATTCAATTATTAGCTAATATGTAGGCGTTTGTGAAATAAATGCATTTGGAATCCTAGAGTAGTAAACAACTCAATCAAATCAGGCTATCAATTTCATATTTACTCATTGTTTATAGCTTTATTATTCTGCTTGTAGTGTTGATCAGGGAAAACTGATTTTTATAGAATAATTAGTCTGAACATATACCTCATTTATCATCAAATAAATTAAGGTATGATAAGCTACAATAGAGATAATGACTTTTAAAATTGTGTTTAGCTGTGCCAATGCACAAATCTGTAAGTGCTGGTAAAAGGATTTTTGTACCAACAGTTGAAGCCAAAGTGCCCTCTGGTATTTCTGATGACTGTCTAGCAGTGGAGATGGCCAGAGCCAAGAAGTAATACTGGAATACGTCTATTTTTTAATTAATTTTTTTGGAGTTTTCTGAATTTTTCTTCTCTGAAGTGAAGTTAGCTTTAGAAATCTTTCATTTACATACACAGTATTAGGCACTACTTTTAGAGGGCTGAAAATTATAGAAGAGAAAATCCAAGTCAGATATCTTTGAATCTCTGCATGTTCCACTGTACCTACGGTTTAGCAAATTCTTTCTCTCTTTTTTTGAAGGACCTGAGAAGAAAAGTTTGGGGGGAATGATGAAGAATAAGCAAATGAAGGCTAAGCATTCAAAAGATCCATAAGGTTAGGGTCAGAATACTATACTTATATTTCATTTATGAGGCATTTGAATTCTTATCAACTTGCTAACTACTGAGAAGAGAAACTGGAATCACAATTTATACCTTTTCAGGTGAGAAAGATAAAGATGGAAACAAATAGCCTTGCATTGAGGAGATCATTAACTTTTATTGTTTAGTTTGTGATTTGCTGTTTTTTTGATGGTGGGAGTCATGGAAAGCTGCGCAGGAGGGGCAGTAATTTTCCTTTAAGAACATTGAGATCTATTTGCAGAAACTGGTGGTTTTCTGATGTATGAATTATAGACCTCCTTGATCAGCCATTTATCTCTGCAGAATAATTCTGTTGTCTGCAAATGCATGTGACAGCAGAGGAATAAAGCATTCTCACTGATTCTTTTAGGGATCTTCAAGCTGGATTGTTCTGTGATGATATTGTAAGTATTTTAAATAGGTCTTATACATTCAGTATCTCAGTGGTATCCTGAATTTTTAAAATTGTTTGACTATAGTTTCATCTGTAAGAGGTCAAGAAGCATGGGATCCAGATATTTCAAGAGAAGGTGATCATTGAAAAATTTTGCCTATGCTACAAACTCTGAGGACTGAACATATTAATCTTGGTATAAAAGTCTGAAGATCATGGAAAAAAAAGACCTTTTTTTTGGTTATGGGACAATATTTGGGACAATATTTGAAAGAGAGAATATTATTGCTAGTGTTGCATTGTCTTGTCTAAATGAAAAACTATGGCAGCAGAATATTCTGAGTTTATGAGTAGTCTTTCCCCAGGAAACTGAATGGTCTTCTAGTGGAAGCACTTAAGTAATGAAAAGTTGCTTTATTTTTTTGCCTTTTCTTGCAGACTCTGTAGACAAATCGGCAGGTTTTGTTTCTGGACAGAGCACCTCAACCTTTAAAGGAATAACAGTCTTTCCTCATATTCTCTTCCCACATCCTCTTTGCTTTCTAATGATGTTTGTCAAAGCATTTTTTATTTCATACATATATGGAGTAGTTGGACATTGTATTCAATTAAATTTTAGTCACCTAGAGAAGAAAGTGCCCTTAGTCCAAATTCAGATGTACAAAATGTTCTATCATGCTGTAAAAAGCACTTTCTGTAAAATTATTCATCTTACTACGACAAGAATCAACAGTGATTAGTTGTTATCTAAAGGATTTTCAGTTTACAGTGTTTTAATTGCTGAGTCAAATTAGAAGGGTCTTTCACTGTTTTGTGTTGCCTGTAGGGTAACACAGAAGGTCTATAGGGTCATTAAAAAATTACTCAATGACATCATATCATGGCCAGAAAGTAATGATTATGACTCACTATTCTTTTCTTAGCTCAGTAAAGTAGAGGAGAGGAAGTTTTGCTGCATGCAGAGCATATTCGAACCCTAGACTGGCTGCACCAGTCTAGCTGCTCCTCATATACATCTTATGTCATATAGCTTATTATAGTCAGCCAGTGCGTATACTGTAGAGAGCAAAATGCAGATTTCCATTGTGAGTGCTTTAGCAATTATTATGGAGTTGAATAGACCTGTTTGTTGATGTAATGGATGATATTTAAAATTTCTTCACATCTGAGAAGTTTTATAGGACTAGGAAAAAAGTAATGTTTTGTTTTAGCCCTCAGCCCCTTAGATATTTCTTGCCAGTTTAAGAGACATTTTGATTGCCGGACAAAGCATTAGTGGTCTTATAAGGTTTTGTTGGACTGACTCAACATGATTGATTGTTCTGAAACATGCAGGCAAATCCATGAGATTATTAACTGTCAACATGAAGCATGAGTAAGCAATGAACATACACTGACGTGAACCTGAAGGAAAGGCAAGGAAGGAACTCATATTTGTAATATATAGCTAGATACCTAAAATCATTAAATAAACGTATTTCCCTGCTATTATTTTTGTAATTATTACTTTTGCAATAATCATTCTGAGTATGAGAGCTTCATTTGATCGATTTTGCTCTTGGCTTTAAAAATATAAAGTAACTGGTTTGACAGATTATTCTGAAAAAGACTATTTGTGACTTGGATGTTTGTAAGATGGATTTAAAAATTTGCAAAGACTGAAAAAATATTCCTTAAGACACTTAGAGGCATTAAAAGTTAATTATATATTTTAATATAATTCTCATAAAAAAAGATTTAGTTATAAGACTGCCCTTGCAACGCTGAAATCTAAACTTCATTTATGGAGATCAAATAAGCCAGAAGACAGTTACACTTGTTTCTCCCATAAAATAAACCCCAGACATGGTAAAACAAGTTTATTTCTCCCATAAAATAAACCCCAGACATGGCAAAACAAGCAAACCCTGATCATTCTTCCCCACAGAAAGGAAGTTCTCTGCTGCTTAAAATGCAGGTTTAGAGGTTGTTGGTTGAATGGATCTTTAGAAAATTGCACACTTATTAATTACAGCTAAAAGAAATTGAGCCATGTTTTATTAAAGGTTTTGAAACAAAATGGTCTTATTCTTGAAAATAAGTAGCTAGTTAAGAAAAATAGATGTATTTTTCAAGACCATTCCTATATCTTCTTGAAATCCGAAATTTCAACAGTAGGCAGAGAGTCTGATATACGTTTGTAGGTTATGATTATTTAAGGTCCTGAGATTGATAAAACCTTGGTAGGACCATCTGGGTTTGACTTTGTCAGTTATGGAAAAGCCAAGAAGGGACAGAGGGACCTAAAGTGTAATTAAAGCATAATTCAGATACCTGGGTTCAAGTCAGAGTTCTTAAACCTTGTTGCATCCAGATTCTGTAGGTCCCCAAGTTTATAAATAGCTGTGCTTTTTTGTGTACAGAGAAGTGCATTTGATTTGATAGGACTGAATAATTGCTTGTCTGTCTGTTCTGGAGTCACAATAGGAATCTTTGGAAAAGAAACTGCAGCTCCATTTGAGGAGGCGGAAGTACTTAGTGTCACATGCACTCTTGCTTTCTTTCCTGGAAAAGAAAAGGGAAATGTTTTGTGTAGTGTGGCACAACTTCTGCGAAATTCATTGAACTCAGAATCCTTTTTGCTAAAGTTGCCAGATCAATAATAGGTTTGCTATTATCCAGTTAATTCTATGATTAGTCTTCTTACAAACTTCTGTCTTTGAGGTTATGCAGTCTGTTTTCCTGTATTATTGATTGATGTCTTACTTTATTTACCATTTTAGTTTGGTTCTAAGTGCACTATAATATATTAAATAGGAAGGAAAATACCAATAGAGCTTCCTTGAAAGAGCATTGAGGTTAGAGTGAAAGGTTTGATGAAGTGAACGGATTGATTTTCTTTAGGCACTCCTATCAGGCCTTGGGAGATACATAATCAGTTTCTCAAGGTGATTAGGAAACAAAATACAGAGCCTGAGTCCATGAGAGTAGTCAGTCAAAATTCTTCTTGCTTTGTGAATCAGTTTCCAACTGATCACTCTGCAGAAGTATTGTATTGGTGACACCAGCAAGTGTAGTTGGTGTTTAGCGATTAGTTGATTCTCAGCATCCAATGTTTCACATATGGTCATGTGTGAAGTTGAATTCAATATAATATTTTGCAATGTCTCACTTACTAGAATGTGTCAGGATGAGGCTTTGACCAAGATTCCTATTTCATCACTTGGGTATTTTACAATTTGCTATTTGGACAAAAAAAAGCCCAGCCAGACAGCCTTTAATGCTTTGTTTTCTCTTGTCTTCTGTGCTTTCCTTAAAAAAGCAGAAGAAAAGACTTTTCTTAATTTCCTGTTTGTCTGCCTATCTAAATTTAGTCTGTGATGGTATTCTCTGTCCCAAATAATGATCATTACTTCTCTCGCTTATCTCCTTAGCTGCTCTTTTTGATTTAGTCTTTTACAACATAGGAGTATGTTTATAAACAAGAATTAAAAAAAAAAAATCCATCCCCGTCAGGAAGAAAAAGCAACCTTTATGAAGAATGCAAATAAATTATAAGTAAGATTAAATAGTTGTTTTTTTTGGTGATAATTCTCCTTAGCCATTCCTCCAGATACAGCTTTTGTTGATTTTTGGTTTTAAGTTCAGACAGACAGCCCAATGGAAATAGCTACACTGATGTTTCTTTCTACAACTGGAAAATTTCTTTTTAGTTTCAGAAGTGTCACTAATAGGAAAGTAATCTGTCATATAACTCCCTGAACATTATAGTTCTGTTGAGAATGACTCATGTGAAAAACATTCTGTTTTCTTTCCTAGGTTGAAACAACAATTAACAATAACAGACTGAAAACAGCTTTGGGGAAATGCAAGTAGGTGGAAATTTCGTTTTGGTCATAATTTTTTGAAGAAGCTCCATTAGAAAGTTCCTATGCTGCTCAACTTTATTGAAAAAGTACTGAAGAAGATTAAATAAGTTTTGCTATGAATTACTGTAAATTTTATTCTATTAATAAACAGGTAAAAGCAATACTGATTAAATAAGTTTTTAAGCCCATTTGATGGAGAGTCAATTCAAATATAGAAATTTTTGACAATTTATAATTTTCTGATGAGCCACTTTTATAAACCCATGGCGCCCACAGTTAAGAAATACTTTCACATTAGTAAACCATTCTAAATTTGATCAGTAGTAGATACATATTTTTCTCCTGAGTACTACAAACAGTTCTTAATATCTAGAATGCGTAGAGGTTTTTTCAAACTTAATGCAAAATTCTACTAAATACTGTATGTCATTATTTAAAATCATATATTTTTATCACTTGGTTCTTGGAAACCAGACTATGTCTGATTTTAGATGGAAAAAAAAAAGCTGAAGTTGATAGCAAGAATATCACAGCGAGGGAATCTAATGATTTCTTCAGAACTTCTCTTTATGTTATTACCATTATCAGTTATTTAAGGACTCTTGGTCACTTTATGTTTGTATGTTATTTGTAAAAGCACTGTATTTTGTAAACACAACTCTTCCACTTAGACATCAAACAAAACATAAGAGCTGAGGATAATTAAAAAGATAATTTATTCAGAACACTTTGCATGGTTTGTTGGCTGTCAGCACTAGTTCACTAAATCATTAGATCTTTATTATTTTAACTAATTTGCTAATTTCTTCCATAAATAATTACTGGTCTCCAGATCATTTGTGTAATTACTATTCAATGTAAATAATTTTATATAACTTCAATGAGTTTTAAATGACATGTTTAACTGTGACTAGCCAGTTTCACCTGGATTTTAATAATGTCAAAGGAGCTTTTATTCTTGACTAGGTATTTATTTATTCAGCTTCCTTTATTTACCCAATCCCACCTTCTGAGACTGAAAGAAATGGCTTTAAAAATATCAAACTATCAGACTAGAATACCTCTGCATTCTACTTGAAACTCTGACATTTCTCATAGCTTGGATCTTTCAGCATCTAAGCACTGAAATATTCTGCATGCCTCAAGTTTGATCTGTTGGCTTTTTGGAGTCCATGAGAAGTCATTAGGGGTCTGTAGTGGGACAAATGTTATTTAATATACCCATTAATGGCACAGATGAAGAGATCAAGTGCACTCTTGGCAAATTTGCGGAGGACACCAGGTTGAGTGGTGCAGTTGACACACCTGAACACCTGTCTTTGAGAAGGGCCTGGACAAACTCAAGATCAGGGACCATGGGAATATTATGAGGTTTAACAAGACCAAGTGCAAGGTGCTGCACCTGGGCTGGGGCAATGGCCAGTATCGATACAGGCTTAGGAATGACTAGACTGAAAGTAGCCCTGCCAAGAAGGACTTGGGGATGCTGGTGATGAGGGGCTGGACATGGCCCAGCCACAGGCGCTCCTAATCGAGATGGGCAAACGTGTCCTGGGCTGCAACCAAAGCAGCGTGAGCAGCAGGGCCAGGGAAGGGATTCCGTCCTTCTACTCCTCTCTGGTGAGACTCCCTGGGGTACTATGTCCAGGTCTGAAGTTTTCCGCTCAGGAAGATCATTGAGAAGCGAGCTGTGAGGAACCCACCAAGATGATTTGAGGTCTAGCTGGTATAAAGTTGTAGTAACTGAACTACACTACTTCAACACAGCCACATATGAGTACAAGCACAACCTGTTATTACACTCCTCTCTTATGGTAACATAAATATGAATGCTCTTAAGCTGTGACTCATGATGACGGCATGTCCATTTTTTTCCTGTATGTGGTGATATTGCTTTGCAGAGCCCAGTAAGGACTTTTTTAAGACTGTCTTCCATAAGATCTTCAGAAAGAAGTGGATGAAGATTGGGTTAGATGAACAGACAATGTGCTGACCTGAAAAGTGATAAGTGGTCAGCACCAGAAGGTGGTGATTATGTGGCTCATTAGCAATTTTACAGATGAAACTGAAATGGAAGACAAGGTTCCTATGCCAGGGGATCAGGCTGCCATTCAGAGGGACCTTGATGGGTTAGAGAAATAGGACATTAAATATCTTCTTCAAAAGTGGGTAGATGGACAGCATTGTAGGGGGAATGAATATTTGTCCATCACTATAACACTCTTCTCTGAAAAAGAATTATGTTTTAAGACACAAGTGGTGAATTTCTCCCAATCCACTCATTTCTTTAGGTATGATGGAATCTCATGCAGAATGACTATACTGGCACTAACTAAATTTTTTCTGCACAAAGCTTTCTGGGCAACATCAAAACTTTGAAAGGGCTGCATTCCTTCTTTTAAGTATGCTCTCACAATGGGATGGAGATCATGAGCAAAGGTCAAAAAAATTACACCATTTCTGTAAATCTTATTCTACTATGTCTTGCTACCACCTATAGAAAACATGGAATTTCAGAATTATGTTTTCTAAGGTGCAATCTATTTTCCAAAACCAAATATGCAACACTTCTGTACTACTGAGGATAGAACATTTTACCACAATGCCTACCTATCTTCCGATACTTCACCTGATACTTGGTACTAAGATCTTTTTGCTTGCATTGATGATTCAATTTTGCACTCTATAGTTGTTATAGATTGCAAGAAAATTGTGTCCTAACATTGAATTTAAGAAGTCTCACTGGTTTACTGTATTCTGCATAATCGAAAGTAAAGGAATTTCAGTTGTTTTTTCACTCTGAGAGCAAGTCTGCATCTGTAATTGACCAAACGTCATTCAGTGCACTTGGACTTGAAAACAGTCTGCAGTTTGGACTTACTTTCATGTCATTATTTATGCAGAGGAAAAATACTACTACAGCCAGAAAAAAACTGACAAACAAAACAACAACACCCACCACAGACTCCCAAATCCCCAGCAAAACCAAACAACAATCAGGGAAGTCTGTTAGTGAGAAGAACCACAAGGGAAGGGTGCTGTCCATGTAGTCCCATTAGACTGAGATGGCAAAACATTAGGTGAGTGCATATGCCATGACAGCAAACCATATCATTGGCTTGTTAGTTTTGCCTCTAAATTCAGTCTTTTGCAAATTTACTTTCTTCCATTACCTAGAGGATAATTTAAAAATGCATGTGTGTTACATCTCCATTAGTTATACATGCACAACATTCAAACTGCGTTCCAACTCTTCTGAAGGGCCATTCAGAGACTAGGTGATCTGTGATGTCAGAGTCTTAATAAATTAGATTTGCTCTTGGTTTCTATGAAAGCTAATTTACTGAATGTTTTTATTATTAGTTAATGAAGGACTGTTACTATTTCCTGAGCTCTTATTTTGTTTTCTGACACTTGCAATTTCATTAATATTAAAGAGTTAACCTCTGATAGACTGCTACCAATAAAGTATTTTGAGCATTTTTTTCACACAGATCATCTTGATTTTCAGCCTGCTAAGCAGAGACTTCTTCAGAGGTGACACTCATTAACGATGCCCTTTCATTGAAGCAGTCAATTTTAATGTCAGACTATGATGCACTAGTCTCACTGCTGAAGTCAGCGAATAATACCCATAAAATAATTTATTCTGTGAACTGCGGTATTTTTGTAGTAAATTATTCAACTAGTGTTCCTTCATTCCATTCAGCTTAACTTTTAAGTTGTACTCCGTGTTTCCATCAATCTGTAGTTGGACTGATTCGCGTGCAGCATTGCTCATTGTCTGAAAGGTGAAATGAATATTACGTCTCTTGAATTGAACAAGAACATGCTTTATTTACAAATAGATACACTTAGCCTTATTTTATTCCTTGCATTATATGACAAAAGTTAATAAGTATTGTTAATTCACAACTGTTAAAATAAATCATTGTGATACAATATTTACTCTTTGATATTCATTGGGTGTAACATGACTATTTCAGCTACTTGCATTTAATGATAAACTTTTTTATAGTTATTTGCATATTTTTCAGAGAGTACAGTCCCATGCAGAAGAATTTGTTTTTCTAAGCAAAAGTACACTTGTAAGACTTGATATTTTGCCTTCAACACAAGGCAGTTTTAAAGAAGCCTAAGAGAAGACTCATATTACCAAGAAACCATGAGTACTCCACAAAATTTCTGGCTTGTTTTGAAACTCTGAACACCTCATTAGGAGAACCCGAAGCTTTCCTTTGTAAATTGTCACTCAGGTCAATGGTTTTGTATGTGGGCTTAAGGCTATGCTTAAGATGGGCTTAATTTTCTTTCAGGATAATTGTTTAGACAAGTTGGGATTTGATGCAAAAAGTTATATTCTTAATGACCATATATACCATGAAAATATAACACTGAGTTTTCCCTTGATTTGTCTGCAGTTTTGATTAATCTATAGTATTACCTGCAAGTAGCTGATATAAGACATACCTCCTCAGAGATTCAAGTACTGTAAATTTGTAAACACAAATGAATCTTGTGTCTCAAATGCAGTACATTTATTTCTCTACTTCAGATGTGTCTTCAAGTCTGTGGGGAATGTAAAAGGTTTAATATGGAGAAGGACCTGTCATGTGGGGAGGTGTACATCTATGTCTCTTTTTTATGATAGTGTTCAAGACATATTTACATTAAGGACATGACTGTCACAGCATTTGGCAAATTCTATTCTGCTCTGCTTTCATGGACTATACACAATGCCAGACTGAATACTGAAATCTTTCCAGATTTTCTTGAGACATAGTCTGTATGATCTCCACAGAACACCTAGATAATCTGAGGCATCGCACATCAACAAAACTTCTACACTAGACTTCCAGAGGGCAGACTTTGGCATTTTCAAGAGATTCATTTGAGCAGTACCTTGGAAAACAGCTCTCAAAAACAAACGGGTTCAGAGAAGGATGGACATACTTCAAGAAAGAAATCTTGAAGTCTCAGGAGCAAGCTGTCTCTACGTGCAAAAAGATGACCTGACAAGGACGATGACCAGCCTGGATTTTCAGGGAGCTCTGAAAAAACTGAGGGAAAAAGAAGGATATATCAACTTTGGAAAGAGGGGCAGGCTACTCAGGAAATATTTAAGGATGTTGCTAGGTCAGGCAGGAAGAAAATTAAAGAGGCAAAAGCCCTGTTAGAACATGATCTGGCCACTTAGGTGAAGGATAATAAAAATGTTTTTATAAATACGTTAATGGCTGTCAGAGACTGAAGTACTTCATTCCTCAAACATTGATATAAAGCTTTGGTCATTATAACAAGAACTKTATAAAGAAGCTACAACCAAAGAAGCCTCCCTGAAGACACCTGACTTGGACTTTGGACCAAAGGTCAAACCTCTGAGATTAAATAAGGGAAAACCCATTCTTCAATCACCTGAAACAAACAAGTAAACAAAGAAAAGAATACGAGCCAAACCCAGTAGCCACGCTAAGAATCATCTTTGGCTTGCTTTGGAGTAGGGGAGGCCCTACCCCACAGACCCATTTGCTGGGAGCAGGTTTGCACAGATTTCCCACCCAACCGAGGTGTGGGGAGGAAGTTTCGATGTGTTGTAACCTCTGCTCGGGGGCAGTGAACACATTCTCCCTTATTGCAAACTGGCTATGGAACCCCCAATCCTAGGAAGGGCGTATCTATGGGAGATTCACATAAGAGGCAGTTGGGTGGGGGTGTCTTAATCTATCAAAGATTTCCACAAAGTGCCCCCCAGAGAAATTCCTGAAGCCTTGCACCACAGGACTGCATGTGATGCAACAAATGTGGAGTCTGCTGTAAGAGACAATGGCAAGGATCCCCACCACCCCCCACCCAGGGAGTGCCTGGGTTTTCCTACTTGGCCTTAGTGTGTATTAACCCATCAGATTCTGTGCTTTTCAGGTAGACCTTCACCACCAAGAAGACCAGCTGGAGAGGATCAATGGAACATCTTTGGGATCCATGGAGTGGTGATATTTTCCTTATTCTGTCCCTGTTACTCTCTCTCTGTCTCCCCCACCTATTTTCTATCTCTCTCTTCCTTCCTTCTCTCTCTCCCTCCCCCATATTTACTGTCAAACCTATACCATTGTCACTGGCAAATGGTCTCGTTTGCACCTTAATTCAGGCAGAGGCATTTCTAAAAACCTTTAGTAATCAGACCCTGACAATGCCAAAAGGAGGGGCAAGGAGAACCTTCATTCTTTATTGGACATGGAGAGAAATAGTTAGCAAAGATGAGGAAAAGGCTGAGGTACTTAACACCTTCTTTGCCTCAGTTTTTGACAATAAGACAGGTTGTCCTCAGACAGCTGGACTCCTCAGCTAGTAGATAGGGATGGGAAGAAAAATGGACCCACTGAAACTCAGGAAGAAGCAGTTAGTGACCTGCTGAGCTACTTAGATGCTCACAAGTCTATGGGACCTGGTTGGATCAGAAGAGTTTGCCAGACCATTGTCTATCATTTATCATCAGTCCTGGCTGACCATGGAGGTCCCAAATGATTGGAACTTGGCTGATGTGGTGCTTATCCATAAGAAGGGCTGAAAGGAGGATCTGGAAAGCTACAGGCCTGTCAGTCTTACCTTGGTGCCTGGCAAGGTTGTGGAACAGATAACCTTGAATGTGAGCACACAGCACACAGGGGATGACCAAGGAATCAGGCCCAGCCAGCAGGGGTTTTTAGGAGGGGCCGGGCCTGCCTGCCCAACCTGCTTTCCTTTTATGACCAGGTGACCTGCCTGGCGGATGTGGGGAAGACTGTGGATGTTGTCTACCTGGTCTTCAGTGAAGCCTTTGATACTGTCTCCCATGACATTCTCCTGGGAAAGCTTGCATAGGTGCACCCATCCCTGGGTTAAGAACTGGCTGCGCACAGAGAGAGGTGATGAATGCTGCCACATCCCACTGGTGTCCTGTCATAGTGGGATTCTGTGCTGGGCCCAGTCCTGTTTAATATCTTTACTGGTGATCTGGATGACAGGATTGAGTATACCAAATTTGCAAATGATGCCAAGAGGGCTGTGAGTGTTAATCTGCTGGAGGGTAGGAGGGCTCTGCAGAAGGACCTGGACAGGGCCAAATCCAACGATAAGACGTTCAACAAGACTAAGTTCTGGGCCCAATGCTTTGGCCACAACAACATCTTTCAGGCACTACAGACTGTGGTCAGAGTGGCTGGACAGAGGCCAGGCAGAAAAGGACCTGGAGTTACTGATTGACAGTGAACTGAACACTAGCCAGCAGCGAGCCCAGATTGCCAAGAAGGGCAATGGCATCCTGGCCTGTATCGGCAAAGGGCCAGCAAGACCAGAGAAGTGGTTCTTCCCCTGAACTCAGCACTGGTTAGGCCACACCCTGTGGAGCCTTCATATTCTGAGGAGGCTGTAATCTGATATAAAGACTCCTTCCATGGGACACCTGATAAAACCCCAGCCCCGGGTCTGCTTCCCCCTCTCTGCTCTCAGCTCTCTGGGGCTCTGCTTGGGCTCCCAGGCCTCTGCCTCCTGCCCATTCCTTCCCCGGCATAGGGTGGGGGGGGAGAAATAAAATGAACTCCCATTCTAAACAATGAAGAGACTTGTCTTGCCTGTTTCCCCTGCTATCGGGTTATGGCCTCACTGGATACGATCTCGTCATTGCAGCCACACGCTACTACAACACCCTGGGCGCTGCATTTGGTTCTGGGCCCCCCGCTCTGTCCCCCCCCCCCAGTTTGGGAAGGATGTTGAGACACTGGAGTGTGTCCAGAGAAGAGCAATAGGGCTAGTGAAGGATCTGGACCACAAGTCCTATGAGGAGCAACTGAGGGAGCTGCGGTTGTTTAGCCTGGAGAAAAGGAGGGTAAGGGGATAATGGTCTCCACAATGACCAGAAAGGAGAGTACAGCCAGGTGGGGGTCAGTCTCTTCTGACAGGCACCAGTGACAGGACAAGAGGACAGTCTTATGCTGCACCTCAGGTGGTTTAGCTTGGACATCAAGAAAAAGTTCTTCATGGAAGGAGTGATTGGGCACTGGAACGGGTTGCCCAGGGAGGTGATGGAGGTGTTTGAGAAAAGAGGTGCCATGGCACTTAGTGCCATGGTCTAGTTGACAAGGTAGTGTTTGGTCATAAGTTGGACTAATTGATCTCAATGTTCTTTTCCAACATAATTGATTCTGAGATTCTAAATCTTGCAGAGAACTGAGGGAAACAAGCAAAACTGCTGTAAAAGAGATATTTTAGGGAAACTTCCATACAAGAAATTCTAAAAGCACTTAATCAAATGTTCTGTCTCTAACAGCACAAGGATAGAGGTAAGACAAGGTGTTTGCACATGGCTTCATTACAACTCTACGAGGGATTTCTTTCCCCATGGAATCGCTGAAAATATTCACAGTTAATGGATCACAACTTAAGAGGAACTGTTGCTGTAGACAGTCTGCAGTGTCTGTTAAATTAGGAGATCTGCTGCCTCTTTATTAATTTATTCTTGACTCAGCTTGAATGGTGGTGTTGAATAGGATCACCTCTAAAGTTCTTTGCCACTTATGAATCAGTGATGTGGAGAAGAGCATTTTAGACATGCTGATAGTTATGGTTCTTCTTAGGATAAAGAGATGTACAGATAGGTGTGTGCACCTTAAAATAGATGATCTAGTGTTTCTGAAATAAAAAGGTAATATGCTTGCATGAGTGCATTTGTGCTTGTTTTTGTATGTGTTTGAATCTGATAAACTGGAAGAGCTGGTACAGTCTGACTCCTGAGAGGGAGATGTTGAGTTACTTCTGAAGTGGCTGTGAGGGAAATAAGTTTTATAATCTTAACAAATAGGGGAGGAACATCAGATTTCTAAGATGATATTTGATTTCCCTTGCTTTATAACTCAATATTGCAAGTGCCATGATCACTTCTTCACCAACACTGAAAACTTAAAGCGGCACTAAAGTGGTTTGTCAAATCACAACCTTTATGTAATAGATGACCCAAACCTTGTGGCTCAAGAATAATTGAGGAGTTAATGTTGCCTAGCAGATAGCTTTGTTGGAGTTCCAGGGCAGACTATGTCAGTGGAAGAATGCCATTGAACTTTAGAAGGAAAAAAAAGGCTTAAATTCTATTCTATTCTATTCTATTCTATTCTATTCTATTCTATTCTATTCTATTCTATTCTATTCTATTCTATTCTATTCTATGCTGTGCTATTCCATGGGCCTTACTTGTACTTCTTAGTACATCACTTTCTCATGACCTTGCCCTGTCAATCCCACATATGTGTCTAACCCTGAGTACATCTCATACAGTCATGTTCCAGCCAGACCCTGAACTAGCGCTGTCCCCCTCCCCTTGGGCAGTGTGAAGGCTGTGTCTGATCATGATCTCTGTAAAACACCCTGGTCTTCTTTGGGTTCTCTGGAACTATGCACATCCTTAGTGCCCCACCTTTTGTAGGCATAAAGCTTTCTAGAAGTAGCAACTGATGCTTCCTACAACAAATACTTCTAGGTTATACAGAAAGTTTGATGTTCTAGATATGGTTGAGTAGTTCACAGGACTTCGCTCAAGATCCTTGTATTCTTTTGTAATAGTGACTGCTCTGCACTAAGCTGCAACAAACTGAATAAATTTTTTGCTTATAGGTGTGTCTGTTGCTAAGGTCTAATCCATTCCCAAGTGCTTTGTACACCTATGTGAAAACAACAAGGAGAAGATGAGGAGAAATGGGTACAAATTGCACCAGGAGAGGTTTCATGTTGATATAAGAAGGATATTTTTACAGTGAGAACCATCAATCATCAAAGGAACCCTGCCAAGGAGGTGGTAGAGTCCCTGTCTCTGGATGTTCTCAAGATGTGTTTGGATAGTGTGCTAGAAAATCTTATCTAAGTTCCCTTTCCCATGAAATATTGGATCAGATGATCTATTCCAATCTGAGCTATTCTATAAATCTGTGATTCTAAAATAACCTCCCAAACCAAAACCAAACAAACCTGCCATTTATTTAGGGCTTAGGTGAATCAATTTTTTTTACTAGGTTTCCACAGATTTTGAATGATTTACATTACAAAATAGCCAAAGAACCCTGTGATATAAAGACTTAAAAATGTATCATCAATATTTAGTGGCTCTCTCTGCTAATATTCAAAATAAATTTCAGTCTAATGTATATTTATCATATGACTGGCCTCTTTTGCTGAAATGAGGATATTCCTACCATTTGTTTAAATAGAACTGACATGGTGCTTAAATTCCAACATATATAAAAAAGTATTTGGAAATGTAATGCCTGTATTTGGGTGAAGAATATTTTCAGAAGTAGGGAATATACTTGTTTTATTGATGAATATTTCAAAGAAACATATGTTTAACTTTTTCCCTCTGTTTATCATATTTGGTCCCATAGTTGTGAGTTTCTACCTCTTTAAACAATCAAGGTATTACTTATAATTTTGTATCTGCTTTTTCATTCAAGTATTTGATTTTAAAGTTCCTCCCATATGCACTCTGTCATATCCCCACCTAGCTATACCTGGGCCAGAAAGCATGTTCTTGATCACCATTTTAGCCTAAATGTGCTATATTGGAGTGGATGATTACTTGTGAAATTAAGGGAATTGTTGTATTGCACTAAATAGTTTACGTAGTTGCTGTTTGCACTGGTGATGGGAAGTTTGTACTGGGTACATGGTATCTCCCCCACACCCCCCTCCCTTGATGGTCTGTCCCACGGGTGGCCCCTCCCCTCACCCCTCCAATGGCATCCTATTGGCCACAGTCCTCGTTCCCCGCCCCCTCGCCCTGGGGTATAAAATTCCTCTGCGAGGGGGCTGTGCCTGCTTTCCTGGCTAGGTGGTTTCCGTTTCTGTGTGTGTCCCGGCCCAAGCCAGTACACAGGATACTCGCTCCCACGTGGGGCGGAGCGCTTCTTGTCTTTTATCTTTTGTCTGTGCTAGTCCGTATGAGCTTGGGCTCGAGCTGGCCGAATTGGACCCATACAGAGCCCAGAGACCCACGGATTATTGCAGGGATTGGCTGTGTGTTGTGATTTTGCTGCAGTAGGTAGCTAAGTCATCCATGGATCATAGTCCTCGTGGATGTACCTGCTCTTGGAATAGTACTGTCTATGAACCATAGTCTTTTTTAGAGGTATACCTGCTGCAGCATGGACTTATCTGGAGACACAGTAGTTTTGTAGTGCAATTTCTTCACTTTAACCTCATCAATGAGCTGCAATTCCGTCGGGAGTTCATCAGATCCACCACGGCACTGCCCATGGCTACAGACTTTTCGAAGGTGTAGCTCCTGTGTCATGTATTTATTCACAGGCACATACACTGCAGTCACTGGCACTTAAAAGTGTAACTTGCAGCATGAACTTGTCCTTGGGCCACAAACCACAAACCCTTCAGAGGTACACCTGCTGCAGCACAGAGATAGCCATGGACACAGGTGCCACTAGATGTACTGGCTCTGTTTTGCACTCAGCCACAGCTGCTCCAGGGTGTCCTACTCTGTGCACTCATCCACAAGTGCACAGTCTCTTTGACTCAAGTTCACATTGGGGTTTTATCCTGTCCAGCGCAGCAGCACAGAAACCACACTGATGCCCTGGCCATCTGCCAGCCCAGGCATATCTCCATGCTGTTATCCAGGTGTTCCTGGCCACAGCAGAGCACGGAGCACAGCAGTACAGTGACCAGCGAAAGCCAGAAGCAGCCTATAACAAGCGCTAGACTTACACAGAGGATGGCAAGCGAGCCCCATGGCAAGCACAGGAACCTGCTAATTAATAGCTATATGGTACTAATAACAGCTAGGAATTGAACCTAGCACACTCCAGTCAAACCTATCATTATCTCAAACTCTTCAAGTCCCATATTGGGTGGCAAAAAGGACAGTCTTGGCATAGTCCCAGCAGGAAAATAAATAGTGCACATTTGCTTGCCCAGGAAGCTCATGGATTGTGATAAAGACTGTTCGATAGTTAAAGTGAGAAGGATGAATTCACTGCTTCCCTGTAGCAGGCAAATGTTTGGTCATCTTTGGGAAAGCAGGTCTCTGTCATGCATATCAGTTAATTCGGAAGAAACTCTGACCATCATTTCGTCCTTCTTCCTCCAGCAGTGTCATACCGTATAGGATATCCCTTTGATCAGCTGGGTTAAACTGTCCCAGATGTGTCCCCTTCAAACTTCTTTCACGACCCCCAGCTACTCACTGGAGTGCCAGTGTGTGCAACAGAAGAGGATGATGCTGTGTAAGCACTGTTAAGTACTAAGTGAAACATCTTCATGACAAACACAAAACACAGCCCCATACATGCTCCTTAAAAGAATTAGGTCTACTTCAACCAAACTCAGTGTAGAGTGTTGAGTCTTAATGGTTTGATAAAGAACTGGCCAACTGGTCCCTAGCATGGACCTCAAATTTTGGCCCTGGTGTCTGGAAATACCAACATACATACATAGATTCATAGATACATACCATTTAGACATTTCCTGTGTGCAACAGAGACTAAGGTGTTGAAATGTAAATTATAGGCTGTCTTCATCAATCAAAGGAAAAAAAAAGTGTAAAAAAAGTTTACATTGTAACCAATTACCCAAAGTAATGTATAATTACATTTCCACTATTGGTTTTCATTATTGACAAGTTCATCACAACTTCCCAGTAAGAGTTAATGAAACCATCTTTTAAAAATAAACCTGCATTGTTAAACCTTATGCAGTTTGTCTTTCACCTATCTAAAACTAGTATCTAAGGAATTACACTTGGGGAGCGATTACTGGTGTTTGACTGCGAAGTGTGCAGAAGATAGCACAAAATTAATTATAAGCAACTTAAATTTTGTAAACATCTTGATATACCAGTGAGTGGTGCTCATGTGACAAGCCCTTCAGGTGGTATGCGCTTCTCAAGAAAAGGATAGTATCCAAGTGAATGTATGTAATAGCATCATATTGTCTGTAACAAGGTAGAAATATTTTCATTCTCCTTGTCTAAATTAAAAGTTTACCTTTTGCATAAACTTATAGACAGAGATATTGAAGATACAAAATAAAAAAAGCATACTTAGAGCTGTAAAACAGGTGAACAATAAACCCTGCCAAGAAGTGATTTTAACTTACTAAGATATGGGTTTTTAAAGTTTTTTTGTGAGACCTGCAACAGGATTTGTTGTCACAGCTTGGGTGCTGTATTCAAATAAACCACTGATTTTTAGTGGTTCAAACAAATATTGATAAATATTCATCAAAATATTGCCAGAAAAAAACCTTCTGAGATATTTATCCAATTTGTACAGACTTTTAATGGTAGAATTAGTGAATGGAAGAAATAGCAGAGAAAATAACATCTGAGCATCTAAATGAAGGCGAAGATATACTCATTTACCACAGGAGTAACTCACAGATTGTAACTGTAAACTTGGCATTTACTGATAAGTTTCAGAGTCCCTACAGAATTATAGTGTCTAGAATATCACTGGATAGTAACATGGTTAAACCACAAGTGAAAAATGTAGACTTCAGTGCTGACCTCAGTACCTCGTGAAGATGCATCATCATGTAGAAATTTGTACACCTTTTCCCCAAGAAAAGTGGCTTGCTCTGTTGATGGATGAGCCTTGTCTCTGAGTCTGTCAAACTACTACTAAATTAATCAAGAATAGTATCTATTTTATAAATTTACCATTCTAAAAGTCATCTGGTTTGTACACACCAATTTACTTAGTGGATATTATTTTCAGCTATCAAACAGTCCCTTTGCTGTTTTATTCATTGCAATAGGTACAAACAAAATTTAATTTAGAGACTGCCCTTCTGTTTGCTGCAAAAAGATGTGAAAGCTGAAAAGGTGTTTTTAGAACAGTTTACTCATGTATTCTAAAAAACATACATCTGCTTTTATTTCTTCTTTCAACTTTGACTCTCTAAAAGTTATACCTTGAAGCCAAATGATGTTTTTATTTCTCGCTATATCTGTGAATGTAATTTTAAAAATATATATATACAGATGTGGAACCTGCAGTACTTTTGGAATCAGAAGCAAAACTGAAATAATGAAAAAATGGAAGCTAGAGGAAAAAAAAAGTCTTTGGAACTCTAGTCACAACTAAATGATCAGTACATTTTCTTGTAGTTTGTATAAAATATTAGGAAAAGATTAGGTATGCTTTCTTAATTGAAATAAATTGAATTATGAATCTCCTCCAGATTGAATGGTGCAGTGATAGTAAACAGAGTGTTAAACATAATCCACAGGATTCTGAATGGGAGTTGTTGCTGTTTATGCAAATTTGAGATTCTTGAAATGAAAAGCTGAGGGAAGTATGGAGGGCCTGATTATTCTGCGTAGAAATGATAGACCACTGAAAAGATACAATGAAAATCTATATATTTTAATAAGATTACATTATCCCCAAGTAGGATTCAAAATTCCTTTCAGCTCAGGTTCAACCCTTTCAGTTTCAAGAGATGCCAGATTAGAGCTCAGGCCAAGTAGGGTGACACAGACTGCAGAGAGTTTGAGCTATGAGCACTCAAATGATGAGTCCAATTTATATCAATGCCCAACTATCTGTCTTGGAAAGCTGAGGGTCTCAGGTTTTTGTTTTGTTTGTTTGTTTGTGTTTTTTGTTTCTGTTTGTTTTTTCTTATTTCTGCAGTTCAGATAAATTCACAGCATCTGTGCATTTTCAAAAATGTGGGAAAAACTTGTGTTACTAGCTAGCTGCTCTTGATTTATTAATTTACTTTAAAACTTTGTTAAATAAAAGGCTAGATATGCAATGAAAGAATCCAATTGCAAAACTCAAGGAAACCAGGGAAAGGCTATTTATCCAGTAGTTTATTTCATATTCAGCAGATCAAAGCAATATTTTCATATAACTTCCTCATTTTTACATATTTTTAGAACCTTTTCTTCAAGATCTTTCAGTATTAGACATGGAATCATATACATTGGGCAGTGGTAAGGGTGGGACAGAGTGAACAGCCCATAGGGAATCTGTATACTGGATTTAAGTTACAAGATCAGAGCTTTTACTTTGCTTTTTTCACTTTGCTTATGCCCATCCACCTCTATGTCCAAGACATTCCTTCCCAGCAGGAAGATGGCATGAGACATTGGGCAGAAAGTTGTTAGTTCCTGATGTCTGCTCCCAGTTCCAGGCACTTGGGACCAAGGTCACTGAACATCCCTTCTCCACAGAGGTTTGTGACTTCTAGCAACTTTTCTCATGATAGGGTTTTTTCTGCAGAAAAGATATTCACCTTCTTCTTTCAAAACCCCCTTCTTCCTTTTGGGAACTCCTGGTTTTGGCTCTGTCTCATCTTTTTGGAAGACTCTAAACTCTCAATTTTCTCATGTGTATTTACAGAAGCACAGCAAGTGATCAGCTTACTAATTAATGCTTCTGTCCCGTGTGTCTTTATTATTTGACAATTCTGGACATGTAATTTTTGTTTAGCCAGGATGTTGTCAAAATTTACAATGGAATTGTATCACTGGCAGCTACCAAGAGGAAAGCCTATACATAAGGGTTCAAAAGCTCAGTATTTGACAGTGTCCCATACATACACCCAATTATTTACTTTCTAATATAATTCAAAACCAGTGCATTTTTTCTATTTTTCTATGACAAACAGCTGTCACCAAAATCAAGATATACACCTATCTTACAAAGAGCAAGACTATATTGTACAATTCCATATATGTACAGCAAAATTCAAGAAAGTGAAAATAAAATGTTCTAAAAATATTTAATGAATCCTCTATGACAAGACGGGATTTTTAAAATTATTTTTACTTTGCTAATAATATTTTTGGCTGTATCTAAGGAGGTTTAGTTTCTGCTTGCTCTGCATATGTATACCACGTACATGATATCTAGATATCTTTTGCGCTTGCTGTGAACTCTCCTTTAGACACTCTTAAAAGTTCATCTGTGCCATTCTCTGTCCTGTGGAGTGACACATTTGATTTGATTTCAATGTCTCCATCTGTTCTGTGTGTTCCAAGCTTGCTCCTGTTTTCTAGCCTCTGACAGCTGATATGGTGATTTCCTTTACTATGCATTCCTGGTGGCAGAATAATTACATGTGTTGTCCCCATACATTAATTTTTCAAAATGTATGCTTTGTGAATTTTTTTCTCTTTTACTTAATGCTACACTTTTGTATGAATGTAAGTGTGATCAGTTTTTAGCTATTTTCTCAGACACAACATATGAATCCTTCTTTTAAAGCCGACTAACAAGCAAATGTATATGTATCATGTAAGTAATAAGATTTTTAAAAAGAAATTATGTGGCTTATAAATTGTATTTAATTTATAAAGATGCAACATTTCTAGCAATTGCTTTTTTTGATAAAATTCCTCTTAATTTACCTAACGCAATCATGGATTTACCAGGGTGCAGTCACGTAGTAGTGGCTATATTGGTATTTTGTGTTATGTCTGTGACTTTTTTTGAGACAAAGAAAAACCTGGATTCCATTTCATTTCTTAGTGAATAAGGGCAACAGAAATCTGAAACTATGCACTCATTTTCCAGCTGAAATTTGCTGAACTGGCTGGCACCACCAATATGTCCATATATCTGTACTAACCCCTGCAAAGGGGGCCAGGCTAATGCAATTAGTGAAATTCAGTGATGTTTTTATGGAGTCCAAGCTGTTCTATCCTAATGGCAAAACATTGACTAAAGAAAACTATACTTTGATGACTATTTCATGAACAAAATCCCCCTTTCAGGGTGAAGAAAATGGAATGGATCAATTATGAAAAGATTAAGTAGGAGTTATATACTGAATACCTGCATGGGACAGATCCATCATGTAGATTCTTCAGCTACTTTACAGGCCAGCTGAAGTTCTTCATTGTAGATGTGTGTACAGGATACATTAGCACCTCAGACCTCTGTTCATGATTGTTACAGACTTTAAAGTTAAACTTTAAATTGCATCACTTAGCATTCTTGAACATTTTTTTCATATTGTCTTTAAGTAGGGACAAATAGCATTGTCTATAGAGAAAGTTATTTTTAGATGATATGGTAATAAAGTATTGATTTTGGACACAATCAACTGCCACTGTATTTTCTCATGGGCTAATCAAAGTAGTTTATATTTTTTACTGTTTTCTTAATGAGATATATAAGTTAACCTGGGTACCTTTATTTTCTTAGAATATGAAGTATTCTTACACTGTCGTTTAGTTGATCAAGTTGGATATGAAATGACAGCCAGGGATGCATTTTATTTACTCTTCTATTTATTACATGATCATATATTTTAATATATTGATTTACCTTCTTGCAAGGAAATTCTCTGGATATATTTATTTTCAAGCTTCATGAGTAAAGTTTTTTTTTTTTTAATTGCACCTATTGTAATAAATTTATTAATGTGACCTTGCAGCCAAAGTGGTTTAAACAAGAAAACCCCAAACATGGAATTGTACTGGTTCTGGCTGCTATGAGGAAAGTTAACTCTATCCCAACCATTCTACATGCATTCTGTTTTTTCTTGTGTGACCAGTGAGAGGACACAAGGAACTGGAGTGGTTAACTCTACCTTGAAGCTACAACCCACATCTGCAAACTGGGGAGGAAGACAGCTGTGGAGGAAGGGGTCATCCAAGAATACTGTCACTTCAGCTGCTGCTGAGACAATACTAGGCAAACAGTGATTATCTGCACAAAGAAGGAGAACTGAGAGTGCCATGATTGTGGTGAAAGGATTTCTGGCACTGCAGTGGTCAGGCAGTGAATACTCTGACCAGGAGCACAAATCTCTCTGACTTACACCAAAAGAAGAAAATGGATAATTGGGTTTGAAGGACTGTGTGGATCTGCCTGCCTGGCACACCGGTCCACAGAGTATAAGGCTTGGGTGGACATCAGGGAACAGTGTACCCACCCTAATATCATCAGGATACAGTGAGGAGGAAGCCAGCTGTATTTCTGGACTGACACTGTGATATCAGCAGTTATCTGTTTCGGCAGCTGAGGAAAGCCTAAAGGGGGATGAGCAGCAAAAGTGTCCTGTTGTGATGAACCCAGAGACCCAATGTTCTCTGGACATAGATTACAGCTGCAGAAAGTACTCAATGACCCAGAAAGGTACTGATGGCTTTTTGGTGTATGCACCATGAGCACAGAGAAAATTGAACAGCTGTCTACCTTCCCAGAATCTTGGAGGATTCCACCAATGTAGGATTGCTGTGGATTGAAGATCAGCAAGAGCCAATTTTTATAGATTGAAATTTGCAATTGCAGCACAATCCATATTGCTTTTCTACTTGCTCTTATTTTGTGTTTACACTGCATGTAGTAGACATGCTTGCAGGTTCAAAACATTTTCTGCTGAGATTCTTTCATGCCGTTTCTTTTAAGACAGATAATAAGTACTATACTACTTTATAGGCGTAAAACCTACATATCTTCTCATCTGGTTTTCTGAACAGGTCTCACTGTAGATATGTGTAAAATGAAACAACAGTTTACCCAAAATGTTAGAAGTAAAGTTTCTGTGACATATAATCCAGTTTTGACTCACTTGAAATGGCTTTGCTGTGACAGCCCTCAATATTCTCTGTCTGGATTATGAATTTTGGATGCCTTCGATATAATCTGGTTGGTTAGAGCATGCTGCTAGTAATGCCACAGCTGTGGGTTTGATCCCTATATAGGCCATTCACTTAAGAACTGAACTTGCTGTTGCATGTGCATCCCTTTCAGCTCAGAATATTCTGTGATCTGTGATTAGCTTCCAGTAGTGTTCATTAAAAGTAAGCTATGCCGTGCTTAACAGGGTTTATGCATGTCAAATCTACTTTTTCTTCATTTTGGTTTTGATGGTTCGTGCCATCAAACTCAGCACTGTTGTTAGAGACTTGTGCAAAATCAGATTATTTCGTGTTATGAAAAGTTGTGCTTTTGTTTGCAATTTGTCCACTCCTCTTAAGTCAAATTTAGGGTTCACTGGGTGCAAGGAAACAGAGCAAATGGGAAAATGAAATCTTCATCTTAACCTTTATTAACTGTAAATTTCAGCATCTCTCTGTGCTATTGCTAATTCTGTAGATAATTTTTTTCTGAATTTGTTGAGAGCTCAAGAATTTATTTTGGGCCTGACATGTGGGAAGTGATGGGAAAACATTTTCCTTGGGCTAGACTGTTAAATTCCATCACAATATCTGAGGAATGGGAAGGAACAGTGAACTGAAGTATAAAAGCATAGTTGTCAAAGTACAAGCAAATCTCAGTCAGCAAAAAAAGGGCTGTACAGAGAAGAAAATTTGCATGTGAAACACAGATTTTCTTAGCGTTTCTGAAGTACGGTCTAGTGAACATCTTTGGTGCTCAAAGACAACTGCCAGTACAAATGACTTCTTGACTGAGCCATTTGAAAGGCAGGAGTGCTGCTTGATCTGTTGTTGCATTGGCAAATTTGGCTGAGCACAGCTAATCCTATCAAAAATCTTGTGTACACAGAAACATTATCAGGGCATGATCCAGAAAGTAATTCTATGTTTCTTAGAGAAGTTACACGGAAGAAAGGCAGTATTGCAAATTTAATGCTATATTACATTTAATCCTTATTTTGATATTTTGAACTTCAACAATTTTACCTGTTTTATAGAATTCTCACAGAATAATGAGGAAATTACACATTCTACAATAATATTCCTGTGTATTACTGGCTCTCTACGTGATTAATAAAGTATTTGTGGTGGGTGTTCCAGCTTGTATGATGTATAATGTCTCTGACTATAATTGGAATCTATATTTAGAAAGGGTGATGTGAGAGAATAAGGGGAATCTTGTAAGGTTGTTTCCTCAGAAAAATGTTCTGATTTTCACTGTACTTGCTAGCATATATTAAATTCTTTACTCTTTTGGGGAAAATACTTTTCCTTTGAAGATTCACTGGATATGCTGAGAGTAGCTAAAACCATGTGTCAAAGTGCATGACGCCAAAGTTTGTTAGAAACCAATGAAAGTTGGATTTCAACATTCAACAGCATGTTGGTGGGCATTTGCTACATCAGTGCATCAGTGCAACCATCAATGGAAACCATTCTAACTCACTCTGCTATCCTCTAGCAGAGGTGACCGTGATGTCTTTTTCAGGACCACAGAAAGGAAGAGAGAGACCAAGGAAGATGAGCAGTAGAAGCAAAACTTTGCAAATAAATAAGGAAATAGAGATGATGACAGAACAGGTGCAAGTGGTTGCTAAAATGAAGTGCACATAAACTAAGAACATAATGTGAATTACTAGCACATTTAATGTGCTTTAATGGCTCATTAAGACTGGTTTCACCTGAATCACTTAATATCTGCATTTTGCATCTGCTAGTCTCAAGGATCAACACTATCTTAAAAATGCCAGCAAAAATATGTCAGTTAAAATGTAGGGAGGGGCATATCCTTTAGGAAATCTGACGTATGCTCAGAACAAAGTACATCATTTCAGCAGTAGTCAACAAAAAATTGGAAATGCTTTCCTGAACTCCTGGCTTTGCATATGATAGACTTGATTTTCTTCTTTGTAGCTGGTAAAGTTCTGCATTTTGAATTCAGTATGAGAATAATATTCATAACACACTGATGTTTTGGTGGATGCCAGGTAGTCCTTACCCTTAGTCAAAAACTTTCCAGTTTTCCAGTCTGCCACTGAACAGGTGCACAAAAAACTGGGAGGGAACACAGCCAGGACAAAGGCATATTCATGTCCCAAAGGCATATTCAATACCACAGGATATTATGACTAATATATAAATTTGGAGGGGAGAGAGGGAAGGATTGATTGGGAGGGGCAGATGGCTGCTGGGCGATGGGCTGGGCTTTGGTTACAGAATCACAGAATGACTAGGTTGGAAGAGACCTTCATGATCATCAAGTACAACCCATACCCTAAACACCTTAACTAAACCATGGCGCCAAGTTCCATATCCAGGTTTTTTTGAAAGGGATGGTGACTCCACCACCTCCCCAAGCAGGTCATTCCAATATTTCATCACTCTTTTTGTGAAAAACTTCTTCCTAATATCCAACCTGTGCTCCCCCTGATGCAGCTTGAGATTGTGTACTCTCGTTCTGACATTTGTTACCTGGAGAAAGAGACCGACCCCCACCTGGCTACAGCCACCTTTCAGGGAGCTGTAGAGAGTGATGCGGTTGCCCCCAAGTCTCCTTTTCTCCAGGCTAAACAACCTCAGCTCTCTCAGCCATTCCTCACAGGGTTTGTGTTCCAAGCCCCTCACCAGTCTTGTTTCCCTCCTCTGGATGCGCTCAAGTGTCTCAAGGTCTTTCCCAAACTGGGGGGCCCAGAACTGGACACAGCACTCAAGGTGATGCCTCACTCGGTCAGTGGGTGGTTAACAGTAGTATTGTGCAGCACTTATTTATTTTGGATTTTTTAGCTCTCATTTTCATTACAATTAGTACCATATTTTATTTTTTTTTCAGTTATTGAAGTGTTCTAATCTCAACCAATGGGCTTTACTTGCTCTCCACCAGAGGCAGCAGAGTAAGTGATCAGTGCTGTGGTACTTAGTTGCCAGCTGGGATTAAACCATGATAAGAAGAAATTATTGTTTATGCCCTGATTGGACATGCCTTTCCTCAGCCTCTCACTTGATAATGAAATTTGTGTATAAGGTATAAGAAATTCCTGTTTGATAAGCTAAATAGACTTTTGTATTTTTTTATCAGGCTTGCTGGTTTCTGATGTCAGTTACTTTGGAGACATATCTGCATAAAGACTAGATCAAGAGAAAGAAGAGAAATGTTTTTATGACAGACAATTATGAATTAATGATGGCCAATTAGTGATTATGCTTATTAGAATCATCATAATGAAGCATAAGCCTTGCAAGAAGGATCCATACTTGTGGCAAATCTTGTTTGCTTTTATGGAAGTGGTAGATTTTTTCTTCAGGTTTTTTTTTAACAGCTAGATGTTACTAAAGTTTGGGCTTTTTTCCTCAGTCAAAGTTACATGATGGAATTGTATGCACCATATAAGAATGAATCCAAATCCAGAGATGCTATATTTATCTTTTTAAAGGTTTTAAAACCTTGATAAAAACTATTGTAATAGAAACATACAGAGAATATAATTCAAGGAAAGAGAGGGTAATATAAGACAGATAATGAGCAAGATAAAGAATCTAAATTAAGGAAGTGAAAACTTATGTAAGAAACTTCTTGAGGCTTTTAGAAGAAGAGTTGGGCAATAAATGGTATCTCATGTAAAGGACGTACATGAATCTGTTTATTCTTATGCAGTGTGCTGATTGTGTCCCTCTGGAAGGAAATAGTTTTGCTGTACTTTCAAAGTAATTGTATCTGTGTTATTTTCAGGAACAAAATTTTATTATTTCTTCTGATGTCTGTCAGTTCCTACACATCTTTTGTGTAATATTTGCAGATTGAGAGGAAACCATACACACACATTTTATTAGCTGTATTGTCTTTCTATAAACAGTAGTGCAGATTTTATCACTTGATATTTCTTTCATACCTTAAATACATTTTTCTGAGAAAACACAATAGTGGATTGATTGAAAAAAAGAAATACTGTCTGCATCATAGTAAATAATTATGCTTTTTCTTAAAATGTTATTAAAAGTTGAGTAAATAAATGAGAATCTCATAAGATTTATCTCTTTAATTTTGCTATGAATTTTATATTATAAATACAATAATAAATATCTATTTCTCTTTCTGTCTGTCACTTTTTCTGATTTCCCCAGTTATAACAAAATCTTTACAGAAGTCATTTCTTGAGATTCTAGGAGTGAAATATTTCCAGTGATCCAAACATATCTTACTGTCTGAGCACCGGTTCTTTTTAATGCACGTGGGTTTTCCAATGCAACAGATATTTGCATGGCACCAAAACCACTTTTTTATTTTATTAGTAGAAAATATAAAAATCTATGAGAGAATATTAATAATGTAATCTTTTTAATGAAGCAGTCATTTTCAAAGGAATCCCTAATAATAAAATGATGCTCTGACCAGATAATTCTAAGTAGAAAAGCTATTTAGGAAAATATTTCTATTTAAATTTATAATAGGGAAGACATTAATAGAAATCTATTCCATAAATGTATAATATGTGAGAAAGAAATGGAAGAACACTGAATTACAAAAAATGTTCTAGATTAAAATTAAGTAGCTTCTTCAATAGCAATGTTTTCACAATTTGATTTGATGGAAAATAATGTTAAATGCACCTTTATATAGCATTGATAAGTATCAGATCAATTCAAAATCCTTTGTTGAGTTGGTGATTAAATTATTTGGTGTCATAAAAACTTTTGAAATATCAGGATCAGCAAATGCTTGTAATGGTTGCAATTTGAAAGATATATACCACATAACAGTAGAAGTATGTATGGAATGTTTCCTTTAAGGAATTTATTTGGGATATTAGCAGCAATCACATATTTATGGAAACTGCAAAAATCTGTGTGTGACTTGATTCAACAACTTTGATGAAAATACAAATGGTCCTTTGTAAATCTAACACTTTTTTAGGCATGTGCTCTAAATAAATCTAAATTTCTTTGAAAATATTATTTATTAAAAATAATTCCCTTTTTTAAAAGGAGAGGACGCTTTTAGAGTCAAAATTTCGATTCTGTTGAAATATTTCTACACTTAAATTATTCAAATCATAGTGCAATCAATATTTTCTGCAGATATTTCAAGCAATATTCTTCTGTTCAGAAGATTTATTTATGCATTCTGTCAAGAATCAGCAGTAGCCATGACTAAACAATGTGGTTATAATTGTTTATTTGTAAGACCAATGAAGATAGATAGGACACCAGGTGCATTTTTTGGGATTTATTGCCTAAAATTTATTAGTGTGATTTTTTTGATTAAATTTCACATTGTTCCAACAGCTGGTGGTTGGACAGATTTATTATGCAAACAGAATTACTCAATGATAGTATTATAAGTCAACATCACTGATTTGGAAATTTCAGTACCTTTATACAAAATGCTTCTCATTTGCAAATTCTTTCTGGTAGCATCAGTTTCTTTACTCTAGAATATGTAATGATATTAACTCATTGTTTTGTTTCATTCACTATTATAGATTAGTGTTTCACAATCCACAGAAGTCTTGAGGGTATTGTTTTATTTTGCTGGAAATTATGGTCCTGAAATATTAGTATGCCAGAGGAAAAATACAATTCTGCTGCTCAATGAAGCCCAAATCTTCTCATCAGATTCAATAAAGATGTTTAAGTCTTTGTATACATTTATAGATTTTTTGGATACACATAGAGAATTTAGTATTCTAATTAATTCTATTTCCTAGGATAACTTTAAAAACCCCTATGACATGTGAATTTTCTGCAATAATTTTCTGGTTTTTTGCAAAACTTAGTCTTAAAGGTGGACAGAGGTGACACAGAAGAGAGTAAATTTTCAAAGTATATGAGGATATGTGAAGCTAGCAGGCATTTTCAGAAGAACATAGTTTTCAAATAGTCACTATCTGTTCCAAAATCTTCCTTGGATAAATAGGACCCCTGTTAGTGAACACTTTTTTGTTTCCCTTGAGTCATCAGTGAGTTTTTTTCATAGGTAGGTACAGTCCTGTAAACACTCTAGCCCAAAATTTGAACTGCTCCTTGTAACACCTGTAGCAGAACTTAAAATTATTGAGGAGAGTTATAAATACTTTTTTTGTCTTATTTCTATAACATTACAGCTTTATATACAGTGTAAAAAAGAAATTTAGAGACGCCTTGAAACTCTAGTTAACATTTTTGAAAAGTTTGAAATTGCTTCAAGCTTTCCTCTTTTTCCTCTAAAAAACGTAAATTCTCTTTGTACTTCATTCTGTGAATAGTAAAAGACATTTAGAAAAATTTAATGAATGCATATATATTTCTCTTGTGTTAGGATAAAAAGTTTTTGAGTGTTGTTGAAGGTCTGTAACAACTCTTTACAGAACCTTAAACAGCTGTAAACTCAGGTGCTCAGGTTAAGTGTAATTGCTTATCTTAAAGGTAGACAGAGGTGAGACAGAAGAGAGTGAATTTTCAAAATATTTAACGGTATGTGAAACTAGCAGACATTTTAGGAGCAATTGTAAGCATAATTGCTTGGGAGTTGAGAATATGCAGACTGACAGGTCAAATGTCTTATGTAGAGAAAGAATGTGAGAGCAGAGGATAAGATTTTTTAAATTCCCATCCACGCAACGCCTTGTCCACAGTACATTCCTCTGTGTTGTGACATTAAATCCATCATGCTACCTGTTAAGTAGCAGAGTGCATTTAGCTTCCAGCAGATTGTTGGCTATTGTGAAAACTCCCTACAGCAGCAAATTGATCTGAGAATGTCTAGCTGGTGGTTCTTATAGTTCACAGAAACAGGTCCATCTAAAGATAATGGGACAATATTTCAGACAAAGAGACTAGTTTATATTGTCAATCCTGTATTTACCCAGAAATAAATGCAAAAATTAAAAATGGAAACAGTGATTGCTGGACATGTTAATTTAAAAAGGTAGATTATTATTGACTTTGTGTAATCAATCACAAGATGGGTTTTGGTTTCATGTCAGTAAGACTGGTGAAGTTTTTCAGTTCAGCATCTTTGTTACAATCTTTGAAGTCAGTGATAAAAAAAAAGGCTGCAGTGACAACAGCTGGGGTGAAGATTTTGTATAACTCAGGTGATAAACTTCAAAGATTTAAAATTACCTACAACATTTAAGTCTGAACTTTAAACCTGATTTAAGTCAAAAGTTCCAGAGTATCATTATTCTTATCACCTAACTGTAGCATGCATGCCTTTCATTTGTCTTGGTATTGGTTTCAAACCATTAAATGTCAAATTCTAAAAGCCAAGTCACTGTTGTATGTTTAATATTGCTAACTTTTGTACTTATGTTGATCCTAAAAACTATGAAGAAAGACTGTGAGTTTTCGATAGGAACTGTTAACACAGACATTAAAAAATTCTGAAATAACTGTTTTTATACTGTATTAATAATATTCCTTTGGATGATGATATCTTTTTTAAATTTAGAAAAATTTAAAGTGTAATTTCATGTATGTTTTATTAAATTAAAAGTAAAGCTCTGAGTTTATAATTTACTATATTTTTTACTACAATTCTGGCATGATTTCATTAGTAAAAATTCTACAGTCTGAACAAAGCTGTCTGGAGAGATCATGGAACCTCTTTCTGGGACATACTGAAAGTTTTACCACAGCAGGACCTGCGCAACCTGACCAGTTCTGGCCTTGTTTGAGTGACAGGCTGGACCAAAGGACCTCTGGAGGTCCACTCCAAATTAATTAATTCTATGACATTTATCAAAATGTCGATCATTTTGATGCTTCATTTTACAAACAATGAACACTTCAGACTCCGCCAAAATGAAAATGCAGAGTGATACTGTTTTCCTCTAGCAACTCAAAAGTCGAATTCCTCCTTTTTTCTTCAACATTGTGAGTTTTGTATTTTAAAATCCTGAAGAACATGTCCTCTCCTCTAGCATTTTTGTGCTGTAGGCTATCTATGAAACTAATTTTAGAGATATGTTCAGGCATATAAGTTCAGCATGTACCTGCTGGAAGTGCTATGAAATGGCTCAGGATAGATGAAAAATTTGTTATTCAAAAAAGGATGCTGTGAATTAGCACAGCAGTCTTTGCATCAATATTGCTGGAAACCTGGGACATGCTAAAAGGCCTTTTTTATATTATTTATTTTGATCATATTTTCTGGGACAATATCTATTATTTTAAGACAGAAGATAGCAAATTAACTAAATTAGCTATATTTACACAAACATCCTAAAATAATTTAAACATTCTAAAATAATTTACTTATTTTATTTACTATTTATTTTTAGTTCTGAGTTCTTAAAGCATTTTGATATTCTACAACCATCAGGTGGACTGCATAGAAGAGCTTAATTATGTATTGACATCCACACTGTCTTGAAATGAGTGGGATGCAAGTCCACAGGCTTTGTTTTTGGGCTCACTTGGACTTTTGTGTCAGAGAGATGGGGCGGGTTACACATTTGTCTCTGTAGTGAAGACAAAATATGAGGAAGGATAATTTTATTTTCTTTCATAGCCTGCACGTACTATGTCAAAAAGAATAAAAAAACCACTTATCTCTTAATCAGTCCTGTATTCTCAATTTATAGGATATGTGGGGCTTGTATTTAATTTATTTTTATAGGTAGCAAAATATCTATTGCTGCGCTATTAATTTGAGTTGGTATCTCATTATGCCTTGGGTGAAATAACTTCATATAATCTAATAATGTAACAAATTTATGTCAGAGTCTTTGTGGAATTACTTGGATTAATATTGGTTTTCTAGATGCATTTATTAATATTCATGTTTCACTTTAAGTTCTGGTGGCTCAAGAACTGCTAGAATTATATAAATACCATGAAATAAAACATGCTCTGATTATAAATAGATGAAGAAACATATTTTTTATGCTGATTTTAAATTTTGGTAACAAACAAACAAAAATATATAGCCTTGGAGAGTGTACTATTTTAACAAACACTTAGGCATAACTTAATGGTGTTTACTATTTTGATGCCATTGGCATTGGCATTTGTATTCTGCATGCCAAGCATTATGCAAAATGCATTTATAAATTTAACATTAAATCAACTTTGTACCTCAGGGTTAAATAAGAAAATAGATTGTGATATTTTACTTCTTTGAATTGTACTTCCAGCAGGAAAAGCTGCTTGCTATTTTTAAAAGTAGGTTTTTCTCCTACAAAATTTAGTACTCTGAATGCAATTAACATACCCCTAAAACAAAAAGAACATAAAAAGAATAGATTGCAAATGTAAATTGTTGAGTTGAAGCCATCTAAAATTTTAACAGATAAAGGGTAAAGAAATGTTTTGAAAGAAGCCATCACCATTTTTATAAAAGTTAGAATTTCTACGTTACGGAATGTGACTCCCATTATTTGGCTCTATATGCTCACCACCGACTTTCTGGATATCCCAGACATTCCCAGTTCTCAGGTAGAAATACTTGAGTAGAAGTCAACTCGAATCTGTTGCTTGTTTCTCTCTTTAAATTTTGTCCTCTTATTGTTTTTTTGTTTGTTTGTAGATTCTTGGTTTGGTTTGGCTTGGTTTGATTTGGTTTGGTTTGGTTGGGATTTATTTCTAGTTTTAAGTACTCCATTCTGGACTGGGTTATGTATACACTTCCCTATGCTGGTCTTGGCTAGTTGAGGGAGGAAGTATTCTCTATTCATTAACTCAGCAAAGGCCATTTACAAAACCACCTGATCCACTCAAGTGATATAACCAGTTGATTCACTTTTAGAAAAGTTTATAAGTAAGAAATCACTTTCTCTGCATTCCCTTTATTTTGAGATATTTTGAGTTTTTCTAATAACTGTTAGTTTTTCCCTACAGTCTTTCTTAAGATTTATGAAGATTTTACCTGATCTTGCCTGATTCTTCTTCCATGGTATGGGTTTGTTTCTCTGTTGCATATTTCCCTGTATGTGAAGCTTGGAGAAACAATTGTTATTTACATTTTTCAGTTTAAGTAGCACTCAGAAACATTTTTTTTTTCCTTGTCAGTATTTAGCCTTGGAGTTTATGTATTGTGATCTGGGAGGTACTCCCTAGAATTAAAATGGGAAAGACTTTTGGGACATATATCAGCCCATGCATTGAAAAGACAGAATTTATGAAAAAAAATTATGTGCAGCAGTATAAAAGGAGACTGCAAGTTAATGTGCACATACGTAAGAAGAAATTAAAATAGCACTGGAAATCTTCATATATTTGAAGATTATTAGTGTTTGCCCTTGCAAATGTTAGTGGGGTGGTAAAGTTTTCTCTATCTGAATTTTATTTTATCTGGAATACATAAAGTCAATGTGCTCTTAGCCAGTCTTTAGGTCTAACTTGCATGTAAATAATCTCTTATGATCAGATAATGGCTATATAACCAATTATGAGATTATATAAGAAAATCTAAGATGAGAAAGAAATAACATTCAATGTTTCTGACTAAGATATTTTTCCAGCATTTAGCATAGTTTCTGCATCTCTTAAATGGTATTGTTGTGTTTCAGACTACTTTTATACAGGGCAAAGTTCAGTTTTTCACTTTGGTGTAGCTTAATTTCATGAATATAGGTTACGTAATTAGAATTAATAGGTCTAGCAGTGTTTAATGTGTTTATTGTGTTTAGTTCTATTAAATATCTGTTTAATAAAATATTGGCCTTTCTGTCTAAAACCACCATACTTTTCTCTGATTTTTTTTTCATTGCTGAGGTTTTCAGTCCCAGAAAATAGAAATTTGGCATTCAGTTAATCTATATGCATTGATTTCAGCATTTATTTCTTAGTGAGTGTGTATATATTTGCCTCTCTAAAGTTTGGAAACTTTAATTATCATGCTGCATCAGAATGTCTAGTGGTTAACAATACTTTCTATTGCCTCTCTTAGCAGAAACCTACTGTTTTTAAGAGATAATATTTAACTTCTGCCACAACAAATAGGAAGAGAGAGATAAAATACCAGATTACTGGACTTCAAGTATAGATCTTATACTATTAGTCTCAGGTCAGGTAAAATGTTAAAGAGATATTCCACACACATGAATACACTACCTAAAGGCCATGCCCATGACCCTCTGCAGTAGTTCAAATCCATACAGCAGAATCAACTTTTGCTATTGTTATTATAACTTGGGATTTCTTGGGATTTAGTGAATGTGGAAAATTTTAACGTTGGCTCTGCTTCTCTCATGCATTTGTGTACTGTCTTTTTCCAAAGACAGTAAAAGGTTTTTTCCTTGTTTTGATTATAAAATTTTTACTTGTTCTTTGTGCTTGGCTTTGGATTGCAATATGTTTGTCACGTATGGCTTTGAATCACAATATGTTTGGATTATGATTATTTTAAAATAGAATTATTTTGCCCCTGAAATCATTGCCGCAAGGATATTTCATAATAAATGTTAGATATTTAGGATTTACTTGTGCTTCAGGGCACATTTAACATCACAACATCACATAAGAAGAAAGTAGGTCACATTATCCAAGCATCACTAAGATATTTAGCAAATTTCAGAGTTTTATACTTTGTGGATGATCATATTTTAAGGAGTACTGTAAACTACATCTGTAATTAAAGCTTATTAAATCACATTAGGATAGGTTTGGCATAAGGAATTGTTGTAATTGCCAAAGTCTGAAACATAAACTTTAATTTAATCAGGAGTGTCAAAATAGTTGAGCTCCTCACCCCTTTATGTGTTAGCTTCATATTTATGACAATCATCACTTGATATTTTGAAATAGGTTGTTTAAATTAATTTTCAAAGACTATTTGTAAACCACTAATTACCTTTTTTGGAGATCAGTGACCCCCAGACTGAACAAAACAGAAATGAAGGATAAAATCAATCTTCTCCCCAAAGCAAAACTTAAATGGGTATCTGACATGTATTACCATATCCATTTAACTTTGACCCTTTCTAATGCATCTGTGAGAATTAAAATATCAGGGCAAGGCCCAAAATAATGGCTATAACATCAAAGTGGAACAAGGCAACCTTGGAATATGAAAGAATTTGATTCTATTGTATCACCCATCATATCAATTGAAGTTCTACTCAAGTACTTCAATTATAGGGATAGTATAGTTACAATCTAGGTTTCTAGGGCATGTTGTTGGCACTTTAAGGGGGAAAATAGCCTTCTGCATATCAACATGGGGAAAAAATGGAAGCATTTTACCGTTATCCTTCCAATTCACTTCTTCCCACTATTTCTCTAGGTACATAAAGCATTGTTTTGACCATTCAGTTCAGCTTTAAATGACAATCCAAACACATAAGCACGGATTTTTTTTTGTGCAGTGCTGTATGTTGTTTATCAGCCCTACAATCTGTAAGAGTATAGATTATTCTACTTGCATTTTCCTCAGCTGTTAAGCTCAAAGCCAGGCTCAATACTTATTTTGGCAGTTTTATATCCCCTCTGGACAGGAACTGATGTCTGAAATTCTAGGATTTTTTCTGTTTGTTGATTCCACTGTCAAATTTGGTCAACACTGGAAAAAATACTCAAAAGCCAGGCTCAGTAATGATATATATTAGTTTTCCCACACCTGGCCCCCTCTGCTCCTATCCTGCCATTCTGTTAAAAGAAAAAATACAAAAGTTTAATGTGAGTCTAACTGGCAGAAAACAAAAGATATAGTGGCACATGAGGAGCATATCAGTTAAATAACTCTGACAGTCCAAATTGCTTCAATTTTTTTTACCTTTTCCCTCAAGTATTACTGTAGAGCTAGCATCTGAGTGATAAAACCAGGATTTTAATAATAGGACTTTCAATGTAAAAGGTCTTAAGCAAGCTAGTTAAATACAGTGGATGGCTCCAATCTACTTCATTAATCTCTGTAGTGTTAACCTTAAGTCTTCTATACAGCTTTATTTTCAGATTTGTCCATATTTTGGGCATTTAGTGCAGTAAATGTGGTTCTCAGGGTATTCTTACAGCTTGGTAGTTTATATGTTACTGACAGCACCCTCTGAATCTTCCTAATAATGCTGCCTAGCCAATTTCCACTGCATATTTTATCAGAACTTTGCTGTGTTTTACTAATGGGAAATGAATCAGCTGAAAAATACTTATTTTACTAAAAGCTCATTGGAGATAAGCTCCTTGTCCTAAGAAAGGACTGCTAAAAACTCACTTGATTTTCTTCCTAAGAGGAAATGAACTGTCGTAATTTATAAAGTCATTCTGCTTGCAAATGTCTTCTTGAAGCAGTCTGTTTTCAGTCACACTGCAGAAGTCAGAATTCCTTGCTGAAGGAGAAAATTGATATTTTTAGTGTTGATTTTGCTGCAAGTAAACTACAAAATATATACATTTTTAATACAATATGTCAATGTAGGTTTCTAAATGGAAAATGTGTTAGAAACTTTGTATGTATATGTTCAAATCATTAAAAGGTGGATCACTTAATGGACTTTGGATAATTATACTACTTTTGTACTATTTCATCAAAATTTTAAAATCTGCTTGAACAAAAAGCAAAATATTCTGTATTGTATTATCTCTGAAGCTGAATGTCTTGTCAAACTGTCTGCAAAAGACATATGTAGAAAATGAATTTCTTCCCATAAGGAAAAACTTTCATTGTTCCTCACAACTAAATACCTTAAAACTCCATTTATTTTTCACAAGTGAATGGAAAAGTGAAATTAAATGAAAGCTTTTTCCCTCTCAGAAGAGAGACTGAGAGGCTGATGTCACCAAACTTAAGGTGTTTACAACACAGATATCTACATCTGAGGGACTTGTCTGGGTTCCCACAGCCACCAGATAAACTGTTCTCCACAGATGTTATTTGGAGTGAGATCCAGCTGCCCAAGTATAGATATCAATTTCTGCATGGGAGTTCATGAGAATTGGAAATAGTTTTTGTTTTTCTTTCTGTTCTACAGTTTACAGTGTTAAAGAGAAGAATAGGAAAATTGTGCTTTCTTTGGGTTGTTCAAACATCTTTCAGAAGAGCTGGAAGTAGAACCTCCCTTCTGACTTTTGTTGTATTTCATCATCTCTCAGAGCTAGACATGAGACTACATATGTAGATTTCAAGTGGAGGTGAAGAATATTTGTAAACTATCACTCTGAATTCAGATGGAGGCAAAAAATTATATATCAATAACATATTTAGTAGAAATTTGCATTTTGAAACAAAATAATGAGTTACTAAATAAAACTTAGATATCTAAGCCAGATAATTCTATGTTTTTAAGAGTCTAAAGAGTTAGTCTCCAAAGCACAAATTTTTTTCAGACAGTTCCGATTATGAAAAAATTGCTAAATGTCTTTGTTCATTTTTAAAATAACTTATTGTCTAAAATAGAGATTGATTTTTATTTCAGAGCTGAGAATGCTGTTGAGCAGAAGTGAATGCTCAGATTGAAGTTCTCATCATATTCCCATTTAGTTGCCATGGATTTTTTTAAGTTTTAAATTTACTCTCTCCTTGTCAATTTCTGTTTCAGGGATTTGAATATTCAGGATTATTTTCCATTAATAGGATATGGTAATTTGGTAATTTACTTGATTTCTATTGTCCTTTTTTTTTTTTCTCTATACATACTAGGAAGGCTATATTATACTTATTTTTCCCAAGTGATTAGTTGTTAGTGCTCTGTAAAACAGTGGGCTACCCATATTTAAATATCTAAGCTGTAGTATACAGCAATTTATTGTGTTTTCTTACCAATTGCATTGATCTCACATGTTATTTAAGGCTTAATTATGATTACGAGTATTTAATGAATTCCAACTCACTTTAATAAATTGACCTTAATAAATTGACCTTACCTGCTCAGACTTTATAAAGGACTTCTAAAAATGAAGGATTTGAAATGTTAGATTTTAAATTAGAACACTTTCAAATAAGGATTATTTGTCTCACACTTTGAGTAGCTGACCAAACTCCTAGTTTTAAAGTATTTATTTTATTATTTTTACTTTTTTTTTTTTTCTACTTAGCCATGACAAATTTGTGAAGCAATCTCGAATGAGAACAACCTTCCTTTTCTTCTCTACATGTTATGAAACTTGTCAGGACTTTGTCCCTACGGATTTGTGAACACCAGATCTTTAGATCTTTCCTATTAAATTATATTATCCACAGAAGAAGACATGGGTATATGGATACCCATGCACACACTTCCTGGACTGCACAACAACTCCTTGCTGACCCTAGGGAGATTAGGGGATTGGAAAGATGCTGGATATTTTTTTAACTGTTTTACGGGTGGGTGTAGGACTAGCGGCAGAGCGTTTCTGAATCCTGTAGCTTCATGTCTAACAGAGTAAATCCTAATGTCTAACAGCTCTAGGATATAGTCACTCTTGTCCTTTTGCCAATGGGCCCTAAGCAATGTAAAAACTGCCTGGAGACAAAAGGCGTTCTTGGATAATGAAAGTGGCTTTATTGGGCAAGTCTGTGTGAGGAATTTCTTTGGGCATTTCAAAGGGTGTGATTGATACAGGCAGCTAGCTAGATTTTAAAACATGCTCCCCATAAAATCCCTGAAGAAAGATGACAGAAATAGTCCCATATCTATGGGTATATGTGCTTCCAGTGCTTGAGCATATTTCAACTTCTTTGTGGTACTACTGGGTAGGGTAAAACACTTCTCTGTACAGGTTTTATACAGTCCTAAGGCTCTACCATTTGCAGCACAATGACATGTAGTGCTTGGCAAAGCTTAGCATATGCAGCTACTGCTCAGTTTTGTAAATCTCAAGAGTAAAGCATGGAAAATGGATTTTTCAGAATGAAATTAAACAATAGACCAAAGTTGTTTTCCTTGTGTCTGTGGCTTCCAACTAGTCTTGACATTAACATTTTTCTTTATTTCCAGACTCTATCAAGAACTGCATACTTTTTTTACTACAATTTTCTTTAGAGATTGAATTCTTTATCAGAAATGGCAGTGCTAGATAATACATGTAAATGCTAAATCCTTGCTGATAAATCCTTGCTAATTCATTATTTTTTAAAAGCTGGAGTAGCCACCCAAAAAGGATAATAATAGAAATGCTGAAGTGGTAATCAAAGAAGAAAAATCTTTGTTCAAATCAAAGAACTATAGATTCCTACTGTGATTCTGAGTTATCACATCTGTCATGATCTTTTATTATTTTACAGATCTGATTGTAACCTTAGTAACCAGGTATCCATGGTAACATATGTATTCAAAGAAAAATGTTTGATCAAAACTTTTTTGTAATCTGATTTCTGAAGTTCTGATAGACTGTTTTGCTTATTTCAGGATGAAATTAGAGTGTAATTTTTCCATTTTTTAAATACTTTGTATCACATCACAGATTATCTTTCCCAAAATAGTATCTTGCTGCATAAGTAACAGGTTTGTCACTGTGTGCCATTCATGTGGGCACAGATAGCTGCATCTTACCATACATGGTGTATTTTGAAAGTGAATATTGAATTAAATAGCATATTTTAGAACATAATACATGGCTATGCTTGTTTTACCATAGAGTAGAAAACATTAAAAGGCTATTTCTTATACTACATTAACATAAATAATAAAAATTTGAAGCATTAAGGATGCATTTATATTGATTTTTCATAATCTTTAAATAGATTTGGAAAATGTCTTTGGAGTTTTATAACTTTTGAACAGACATAAACTATTGAACTTCTAAGAGATGGTTTGAACATCTTTAAAAAAATCTGAACAAGGTGGAGACACAGTATAAGAATTAGAATGCAGCAACATCCTGCTATTCATTTACATTCTGAAAGAGTGTTAAGTTGGAAAACATTGTCTGCCCTGAAGCAGTCAGAGTGAGCATTTTATTTCAGGGAAAGCTGGAAATGTTGAGCATCTGTTGGATTGGTTCTGCTTATAGTCCTCACGTTTCATGAAAGTGGGGAATGCTGTAGTTGATAAAACACACAAGACAATATTGTCTGTAGAGACAGGATCATCACGTTTATTGATCTGGCACTATAAATTTTGGATAGTAAACTGGATGGTTTGGTGGCTGGAAGATACCTGGATCATATGTTATTAATTAACATTTAATAAAATTAGAATTCTGAAATCCTCTTCAATATATGAAATAGAGAATAGTATTTATAATATCTAAATAAATGGATTCAATGCATGTTATATTTCATTTAATAAAACTAACAAACCAACCAAAAATCATGTTTCCAGAATCCAGTTTTTTACTGTACACCTCCAAATTCCCTTAGTAGAATAAGAAAATTTTCTAATTTTTCCTTCAGGTCATAGGTTCTTTTTATTCAGAGGAGAAAAACTTTCAGCAGCCCATACCTGATTTAATCTTAAAGGTCATATATTTGTATCATTAATACAGTATTTATTATTTATTAATTTTGTAATTGTGCAATATAGGCTTAAATGATCTTTTATCATATTAGTTATTTTATTTCTAATAACTTTCTTCCCTAATGTGAGTAGGGCTAATACTGTTTTACTTTCTTCCTATCACATTTTTTTTGTCCTAATTCTCTACAATTTTATTTCCTCATGACTACACTAAGAATATAGGAAAAACGTTCTCACTAGTACCCCACATTGTCACAGTGATCCAGGTTATAGATGCAGCTCAAGAACACTTCATAGAGCCTTCACTCATTATTTCTGTTGCACAAATGTACACAAATTTCTCATCTCTACAACCCATGCTAAATATATGACTTAAACAATCAGTGCCATCACAACCATTATGAATTACATGTTCATATTTTATAGCAAATATTTTGTATCTATATGGGCAACCTGGTGATCTTGGTGATGGTCTGAAATGACATAACTTTGTTCTCAGTATATCTGCATACCATATCAAATTTGAACTCAGTGGCTTGAAGACCTGTAAAATCAAGAAACATTATCTGGTTAGTAGTATTTAGTTGCATTAAAGGTGTATTTTGACCTCAGCATCTTGGGCTCAAAATCAAGGTATAACTTTTTGTTTGTTTGTAGTTTGTTTTTTTTTTTCTTAGTTTGTTTGTTTGTTTGTTTTTTGTTTGTTTTTTTTTCCCAGAGATATGCATTTTCTGTGCATTGTATTAGAACTTTCGTTTGATATTTTACATTGTTTGATTAAATATTGCTAATATTGTTTGATCAAAAATATATGAAATCTGCCCTAGAGAATTAGCAATCTAAATTGAGTGGTGATGCAGATAAAAGTATATGGAGATGACAAGCTTATTCACCCCAAAATGCACACTGAAAACAGTGGATGTTTACTGTACTTATTTACTTATTTGACTGACATGTTTATTTTTAGTAGATTGAAAAATTTAGATTCTTTAAAATTAGAAGATAATTTAAGATTTGAAGATAATAGATATGCAATAGGTTATTTCAAATAAAGAATCAGGTTCAATCTTTAGTGTTTACCATGCCTTTGAATAAATTGAATAACAGCTGAATAGATGGTCATTAATCTATATAAAGGAATCTAAATATAGAGTTAAAAATACATTTTGACATGGATGAAAAATAATTTTAAAAACCAGATTTTTTCTACAATGTGTAAAGTTTCTTCTTAATAAAAATGAAAAGTGATTCCACCACAGACTTGATTATAGAAAAATAAAAATGTTATGAAAATATGAAAACCTTGAGGTAAAATCTTGGCTCTGGTTATTCTTAATTACTACAGCTTTTGAAGAGATTACTAATGTGCATTCATAGTAGATACTACTCGTAATGTTGGGAAGATTAGTATTACCCAAACGAAGGGGATATGTAAACTAATTTCATTAAAATTTAGAACAAAACACTTAATCCCCGCTGTAATCAGAATACCATTATAAATTACAGTGATTTCTTTCCCTTTATGTTGGTTTATTTCTACTGTGAAGGAAGACCATCCCTAGTCTCTCCTCTTCAGCCTTCATTCAAATCATTATACTGCATAGTCTCCCCAACAAAGAATATACTGTACTCTTGTTCCTTTTATGTGCCATAAAGCTACACATCATTTGTAAGATCAAAATAAATCCTAAATCAGAAAAGAATGAGGCCAGGCCTGAGGTGCATTATGTAGTTGTACTGGTAAAGAAATCTTTTGACACTATTTTTGATCAGAAACACACAGCTTCATGAAACTGAACCTGTTTTTGTACAGAAGTCCTGAAATGTTCAAACATTGAGAGCTGAAAATCATTTTTGAATTTAAAATTTAATCAATTGAATAAAATTATACATTCCACACAAGAAAATGAAATATTTTTTCTTGAATTTTAATTAGAAGACGCAATCCAGTTTAGCAGTACAACGATAACATGACAACCGAAGCTGACTCTTGAGCAGGTCATAAGAATTAGTACTATGTGGCGTTCTAAATTGCAAAGAAATCTGAAACAACATACAGACAGAAGAGCTGCTTAAAACTTTCAAAGGTAACATCTGAACACATTACTTATCATGCTACATGGTATCATTTAGGCAAAATACACTCTGAAGTAGGTTTGTTCTGGATTCAGGGTACTTCAGAATGTATCTTCAATTGAAAAAATCCTTTATTTACTTCTCTATATTTACTGTCTTTTAAGATTTGATGTAATATTTCCTAAATGTATTTTCTATCACCATTATGAAGGTCATAGAATAGTTTGGCTTGGAAATGAGTTTTTAAGGTCATCAAGTTCAATGCCCCTGCAATAAGTAGGGAACATCACCTAGATCATTCAACCCTACCAGAATCTTTCCAGGGCAACGTCTTCCAGGCCTCATTGTAATCATAAAAAATGTCTTTCTTATATCTACTCTAATCCTCTTTTTTTATTAAAATAACTACCCCATGCCCTATTGCTATAGACCCTACTAAAGCGTCCATCCGCATTCTTCTTATTCCTATTTAATTATTGAAGGACTACAAAAAGGTCTTCTGAGAGCCTTCTTTTCTCATGGTTGAACAACTCCAACTCTCACAGGCTTTCTTCATGGGAGAGATGCTCCAACCTGCTAAGAACTCAGTGCCACTCACTCCCACAGGTCACATCCTCCCTGTGCTGGGACCCCAGAGCTGGATGCAGGGTTCCAGGTGGGCTCTCAGCAGAGCAGAGCAGAGGGACAGAATCCCCTCCCTCCCCTGCTGCCCACGCTGCTTTGGATGCAGCCCAGGACACATTTGGCTCTCTGGGCTGGGAGTGCCCGTGGCTGGGTCATGTCCAGCCTCTCACCCACCAGCACACCCAAGTGCTTTTGGGCAGGGCTGCTCTCCATCTGCTCATCCCCAGCCTGTGCTGGTACCGGGGGTTGTCTCGACCCAGGTGCAGTGCCTTGCACATGGTCTGGTTGAACCTCATGAAATTTTCATGGACCCAGTTCTTGAGCTTATCCAGGTCCCTGTGGATGGCATCCTGTCCTGCAGGTCTGTCAACAACACCACCCAGCTCAGTTTCCTCTAAATATTTGCTGAGCATGCATTCTTTTGTCTATGTCATTAATGAAGATATTTCATGACACAGGTCCCAGTATAAATCTCTGATGGATCCCTCTTGTCACTGATGTCCATTGGCATTCTAAGCCTTTGACCACTACCCTCTGGATGTGACCATCTGGCTACTGTCTTAACAATCCAAGAATCTACATGTTGAATCAATTTCTCTCCAATTCAGGGAGAAAGATGTTGTGGGGGATTGTGTCAAAGGCCTTGCAGAAGTCCACATAAATGACACTTGTAGTCTTCCTCAGTCCACTGATACAGTCGCTCCATCATAGGAGGCCACTAGATTGCTTTCCATCTTTGGTGAATCTGTGGTTGTTGTTGCAAATTAGCTTCCTGTCCTCCATGTGCCTTAGGAGAATCATTCCATGATCTTCCTAGGCACAGAGATGAGACTGAAGGGTGGTACTTCCCAGAATCTTCCATTCTATAGATGAGCACAAGATTCCCTTTTTCCAGCCCCATGGTTGGAAGCTGACAAGCATGACTTTTCAAATGTCATGGAGAATGCCTTGGCAACTGTATCAGCCAATTTCCTCAGAACCCTAGTTCTCAGGTCAGGGTTCATTAGTTCCCAATGCATTTCACTAGATCCCATAGTCCTACGCACATTCATGACCACTCAGGTGGTCATGAATCTGATCTCTACTTACAGTGGAAGAGACATTGCTTCCGCCAGGCCCCATCCTGCTGTCCATTCACTTGAAAGGTGTGAGAAGAGAGGTTGCTGTTGAGGACTGAGACATAAAAGTTGTTCAGTTCCTCAGACATCTCATCTATTGTTACCAATTTTCCAGCATTGTTTATAAGGGATATACAAATTTGACTTTTCTGATTAACATACTTATAGAAGACCTCCTTATTCTACTTTATGCCCCTTGCTCGTTTCAATTCCAGGTTCATCTTGCTCTTTCTCACCCCATCCACAACCAAACTTTGTCTCTATATCATTTGCAAGTCACCAGTTTTAGCTTCAAATGTTGGTGCATTTGCTTCTTTCTGTTTTTGTCTGACCTGTAGCACCCTACTCAGCCATGCTGGTCTCTTGCCTTCCTTGCCCAATTTCTTGTTCCTGGGAATTTCCAGCTCTTCTGCTGTATGGGAGACTTCCTCAGAGATCTGCCAGCTCTGTTCCACTCCTTTGATCCTCTGGGCAATTTCCCAGGAGAGCCCACTGACTGTCTCTCTGAAGAACTCAAAGTCTGCTTTCCTTAAGTTGAGGAGCCTAACTTTCCTACTTACCTGACCCATATCCCTCAGGACTGCAAACTCCACCAGTGCATGGTCACTGCAGCCCAGGCTGCCTCCAGTCTGGATGCCCCAGATTCACTCCCTTCCCTTGGTGACCATCAGCTCCAGCATCACATCTTCCCTAGCAGGGCTATCACCTGGCCCAAGAAGTTTTCCTCCATGCATTCCAGGAGTCTCCTGGATTGCCTGCAGCTTGTTGTGCCACTTTCCCAGCAGTTGTCAGGGTGGTTGAAGTGCCCCAGCAGGAGAGGAGCCAGCAAGTGTAATGCCTCCTGTAGCCTGAGCTAAGGACTTGGTTATTAGGCTCCCCTTGATCAGGCAGCCTATAGTAATGTACTTCCTGGACTGGGAAGAGAGCATAGTTACAGCTACCAGAGAACTGAAGGGCAAATCACAGGAACCACAGGAATTTGGCGTGATATTTCTCAATATTTTGATGGATCCAGTAGTGCAGGATTCTGTATTAAAACATAAATCATATGTAGGTCGTATACCAGAAGAGTATAATTTTACCATAGTTAAAAGCTTAAACATTTAAAGATGCAGTAAAAATTGAGAGTGAAGAGGTAAATGTAAATTTTATATTTGTGAATGTTTTGACCAAAAATAAGGCTGAACAGAATAAATTTAATCTCTGCATAAACAATGCAGGAGGAAAAATTATGGAAATCAGTTTTCAGATTAAGTAGCAGAGTTCTGGTTTCATTACAACCACACTCAGAAGCACAATTACCCAAAATTCAATGATCAGTTAAAAAAAATCTGATGTATTGTATTCAGCTATAAACCACTTTTTTCTCCTTCCGCTACTAATAATAACCTTTTTTTTCAGAAAGAGTTATGGGCTTATGAAAGAAAAGAAAAGAAAAGAAAAGAAAAGAAAAGAAAAGAAAAGAAAAGAAAAGAAAAGAAAAGAAAA
>JACDOX010000535.1:65534-119990 GCA_014549065.1 Cardinalis cardinalis
TCCCTCTCCCTCTCCCTCTCCCTCTCCCTCTCCTTCTTATTTGTTCCTGGGAATAAGAAAATTTAGACAATTTTGAGCTTCATATAACTGAAATAATTCCCAAACTTCAAGGTAATGAAACTCAGCGTATAATGCATGCCAATACTAAAAAGAAAACTATAACAATCCTTTGATATGATCATTTACCATCAGTCTCTGTCATCACCCTAATTGCATTGAATGATCTCATCTCCTGACAAATGAGGGCAGGTACAAAAAAATGTGTATCTTACATGTTCATTTTCATAAATACTAATCATTCTACATAAGGATGAAAAATGGGCTTGTCAACACTGAAAATGCATTGAGAGTAAATATAAGAAAGCAAGAAACACAGTTTCTGAATGCTGATTTAACAGGGTTGTGTCTCTGTCTTCTCTCTCACTATCCACTAATAAAAAGAACTGCTGCTGCATTCTATGTTAGATGTAAGTCTGCTGGGTTATTGTAATGACTGACAGATGCAGTGTTAGTAAAGATAAAATAAGGGAAAAATAACTTTTCTGAGGAGTTTCTGGCTTAGGATGTACATGTCAAGAAAAGTTGATAAAATTCCATTGTAATAACCATGTGGCACTGTAGCAAAAAGACACATTCATCATTCAGTTGTGCAAAGGCAACACACTTTCTTAGCATGGATAGTTCTTTTTCTGTACTTTTTCCTGTCATGTCCCTTCTACTGGCAGCATGTGAAAGGTTAAATTTATAGCTTTGTTTCTATTGTGCCAGAATCTTCTGGAAATTATAATGTCTGAATTACACACTGGTTTTGTTTTCTGTGCTGTCCTGTCACTCTATTAGACTTAATCCAAAATTCTACCAGTGACCTCAGCAAAGCAGTACTTTGGGTTTTCACTGGCCAAATACCAGTTGCCAGGGTCTTGCCCAGCGTGGGTCTTGGAAGCTGCAGGGAAACTGAAGGCAGACAATGTTTCTTACAATCACTGAGGTGGTCTCTGATGACCTGGTTCACTTCAGATTTTCAGCTGTCTCTGTCACTGCAGGGGATCCTGGGGCCAGCAGCACCACGTGTTGCACACATAGTGAAGCTGCCAAGTTTTTGGCAGTCTTGCAAGGTTGCGTTTCTTTTCAGGACTCTTTATGGTCAAATCATGCCCCATGATTAGTCACCCTAGGTCACATATGACTGGTGTGCACCCTCCAAAATCAGTTTTGTACCTGGGGTAAATGAACTAAGCCAGGCTGAGCACTCTGCATTAACACTTTGAATCACAGAATGGCTGATGCTGGAAGAGTAGTCTGAAGTCCATTTGTTTCAGTTCTGGAATTGCTGAAGGCCAGACTTGCTTATAAAGTCTGAGGTGAAGAAGGCATTCATTACCTCTGCCTTTTCATACGCTGTGTCATCAGACTTCTAGCCACATTCAGCAACGGGCTGAATTTCTTCTAACATTCTCATTCCCACTTACTGATTTAGAGAACAAACAAGTGTCTTTGGCATCCCTTACCCATATCAAGTTCCAGGTAGGGTTTGCTTTCTCTAGCTATGTATTAACCATACTCAGACAGTGTCTCTATGATCCCCTCAAAGTATTTGTCCTTGATTTGACCTTCTTTCTTTTTCTGTTTTAATGTTTGAATTTTCTTAGGAGCCACTTGTTCATTCCTGTCCTGACATTTTAAGCTTATTTCCTGCTCACTGGGATAGATGACTCTTGATAAATACTTTTGTTAAATACTGCAAACAGCTTTCAAACCACAACCAGTTTTTTCTAGTTTGTAAGTACTAGGTACAGCGAAGCACATCTCCTTCTTGAATCATCTGTCATTGGCACCACAAAGATTTTCATCGTGCTCTCCCAGAAACTTCTGGACTATGTGCATTAGTGTGCAGATGGTTCAAAGAGACACTCCAGCATTCTGAGTTTCCAAAACCATCCTATTTCATGTTTGAGTTTGTGAGATTTTATGTTTAGGTTTGGGAGAGACTTGAATGTTAATGGTTAATGACTCAAAATTTTCTGTTCTTAGTGGCAGGGTGCTTTATTTACAAACTTAGGGGGAGAAGGAGAGATTTTTGATCAGGATGTTGAGCCAAATAAGGGAGAAGACTGGTAAGAAACAGACCCTGCAGACATGGGGTGGTGTTTTCACCATCCATATCCTCCCTTTGATGGCTAGCTCAGTTGTGAAACTTCCCCTTGCCTCCCTCTGCTCAGCCAGGGAAGATGGGGATTTACATTTTTATGGGACATTCATAAGTGGGCCTGAAGTATTCATCCTTTCTGATGGGACTTAACCATGTTGAAGGAAGAGGCAGCAATTGTGTCTTAGAAGGCTTCGTAAGCCATCAGATGTCCCTGAAGCATTGCCTTTCATTTCTGGGACCTTCCACCAGAGGACTGTGCAAAATTCACTATATTGCAACAGACAGAGTAAAACTCCACTCCCAGGGGACCTACCTGTGTGTTTCCACCTAAACATAAATGTGTATCAACCCAATGAACTTTGTGTTTCATGGGCTTTCCATAACCTTGGGTGGATCAAGACTGTGACCATCACTTCAACCAAGAGACAACTAAATGGCAACAATCACATCTTGCTGCTGGATCCAGGTAATGATACCTTTCTATTCTTATCCTTTCTCTTTCTTTTCCTGAAGTATTTTATTGCTATACTACTGTAGATAATACTAACCAAAACATCTGCATAACCTCTTTCCATTGCAACCAAATTGCTCTAAAATTAACACTATATATTTATAAACACTGATGATTCAGTGGCTTTTTGCTCTAATCCACACCAAGGGACCTATTAACAATAATGTGGATTTCTATCCCCTAGGATGACTCAAAAGGGGGTTTTGTGATTTTATTTTTCCATATAAGGGTAGCTGCTATCCACTTCTATGAAAACATTTGAGGTCACCCCTTCTAGGCCCAGTTTTGTTGATTCTGTGTTTGCTTCCCTTCAGCTTCTCTAGGTTCTTTCCTTTTCTGCCCTGTACATCCCTTCATGAGAAGGCTGATGGTAATGCTCCCCCGGCCTCATTCTCACTTTGAAACCCATCATACCAGATCCATCTTCCTCCTGGAAAAAAACCCTTTCTCCACTTCCTGAGCTGGATCCCAGCTCTCCCAAGAAGATGCTGGTCAATCAGCATCCCACAGGCATGGAAGCCAAAACCCTGTTGCTGATACCAGCTCTGCAATCAATTGATGACATACAGTACCAGTGACACTTTCTTAACAACCCTTTTCTCTCAACAGTAGGAGTGAGTAAAATACTACCTGGGCCCTCATACCTGTGGCTACCTGTATTGATATTGTCCAGACTGCTCCTGGCAGCATCCTTGGTTCCCACCTGAAAGCGCAGCAGATTGTAGCTGTCAAAGAATTAGACTGGCCTTGACAGTCCTCACAACATCCTGGGTAAGGGCTCCAGAAAGCAGCCATCTAATGCTTTTGTTTACTGGCACAAGGTACTGTTAATTTGCACAGAAACAGTAACCAGATTTCAGTGTTGGGTGAAATGATTACTAGGTAGCTCATCAATCAGTGTGAGAGTTTGGGTAAAATGCACTGCAATGTGATAAATATCAATCTCCTGTAACCTTGGCTTTCAATCAAGGCAGTAAAAGTAGGAAGAGAGTGCAAATTCCTCAGAAAGATTTGTTATGCTATATTACAAAATATTGTAATACAGTGCAAATAATAAAAATTAGTTTTTCTTATTGCCATGCCTTCAAAAATTTCCATCAATCTTTTATGGCAGATTTATTTTCTAGGTTATCTCTTTGACTTCTCAACACATTAATGTCTTTAGTATTCTCAGTTAGAATAATACTCCATACATCAATCAATTTACAATCACATTTCTTTTAAGGTGGTTTTTATTCATAGTGACCCAGTTTCTTTTCTGATGACTTCAGAATAAACTTAGTAGCAATGGCTTAAAGGTGACTTTGTTATTAACCAGGATAATCGGAAAGGTGTTTAAAGCCACAGAGGAACTGTAAGATCCATAACATTTGGGAGGCATATTGCTTAAAGGATTGCACAAAGGGCTGCAGTTATCCTTGCTTTGCTGAACATTAAATGTGTCTTGTCCTCAGACCTGGCTGTGAAAACAATTTTGGTACAGAAATGAATTCACTTGAGTCTGGACATGAGATTCATCATTCCTAGACCTTGCAAGGCTAGACCTAATGCCTAATTGTTTGTAAATGGAAAATATCTTTGGGGAATATATTAGCTTTCTGGCCCTTATAAAGAAGTACATTAATAAAAAACAGTTTTGGACAGAACTTTTTAAGGGTTCTGTCTGCAGCTGGACAGTTTTACTGATTTCTACTTTTCTGATCTCTTATTGTTTGATGACAGGATTACAATCACTTCTAGACAATGTTAAGTTAAAAGAGTAAAGAGAAAAGGAAGCCTGAATCCTTTCTAACTGTACAATATCACTAGCTCATGTATATTTGAAAGAAAGATGAGTGTTAAAGGAATGGGAAGAAAAGAATCTATAGGGTTAAAATTTATTGTGATTATTTTTAACTTATTAAAATTTTGCCTAAAAGTTAAGTAAAATAGTATTTGAATTCTCTATTCATTTCACTGTAACTTTTATTATCATTATTTTTCTTGTTTTTCTGACATTGCTGATGCCTAGCCATTTGCAAAAGTGAAGAATGATACTCATTTTTCTTTCTTCAAATGTAAGTTGTTACCTTCCATTACCTTCAATTAGTAGGCTACCTTTTTCAGAGTAAGTACTTTCTGAAAATTATGCCCCACAAAGAATACCAGGTTTCTTAAATATATCAGTTCAATCTGCATCTCTGTAGTAGCTTTTCACAGTAAAGTGTTTTCATTCCTAAGCAAGAGGATGACCAGCTGTCGAGAGGAGGCAGTGAAGCTCATCTCTGTGTGCTTGATTATAGGGTCCTGAAACGGTAGCCTGAGGGCTCACAGGTGTTTTCTGGAAACGCCTCAGATATACTCTTCAACACTTCACTCTTTCCCTCTACTTTAATCATCTTTAGGGAATGAAACCTGTATCAAGGCAACAGGAATGACTTTCTGAGAAGCAGTATTTTAGCCCCCTCATCATCTGCAGAGAAGTGCAATGGGTTCATTTTGAAAGAGAAATGGGTATGTGTAATATCAGGCTTAAATAGCAAAAACATTACAAGTTCTTGTAACTTTTATGAATACACTCATTTTTCTGTGAAGTATTTCAGAGGGAAAATTAATGCACCTGTAGCTCATGCTAATATCTCTATGTGACTCGTAGTGCTGATGCTTGCACATCACCAATGCGAAAAGAGCAGAACAGGAGATAGAAACAAAGTTTTACTTTGCTGACTACTTGAGAAACCTAGGGCAATTATCACTGTAAATTTTGCTTGGAGACTATAGCAGCTGTGAGGAAGAGCTCAGTTTGTGTCTGATTCTGAAATGTGACTGGTGCTTGTAAATCTCTAGGTGCACAGCAAGTGCCATTTAAGGATCTAGCCCTTTGCTTATGGCCAGCATCTCAAATGATGCTGAGACAAATTTATAGCTTTTAAAGATGGAAAAAAGCATGTAGATTCAATTAAGGGAGGAATTTGTCCTAGAAAAACTGTGAGGAACAGGACCTAGGGTAATTAACTTGTTTGTGAATTAAAATGAACTTATTGAATAAATTGCTCTGAAATTTCAGATTGAAGCTGAGCTTAATGAATTTTTGTTACAGATTGGAAGTAAATAATTGAAGGAATTACTTTTGATATCTTTCAAAGAAGCTTGTTCCTATTAATTAATTTTTATGGGAAATAAGAATGACATCAGTGACTTGTATTTGTCTTTTGAGGGCGTTAAGAGCAGAATTGATTGGCTTGTTTTTAGGACCTTAAACATTGCAGAAGGGAAATAAATTGTCAGAGAAATTACTTTTGCCTTTAATTGATCCTAAACAATGCTTTAGCATGGAGTAAAATTTCTGTAATTAAAATTACTGCTTTGGACTTTTTAGTAGAACATTCATTTGCAGAGTAGTATTCTGGATCTTGATTTTTACTCTGGTAGTAGGACTTTAATTCCAAAAACGTTTTTGATTAAACCAAATTTACAGTGATATTTGTTCTGACAATACTGTAATTCTTTATGGTTTTTTATCAAAACCAGTGGATTTATGTGACCAATTTTAGTCTGAGACATCAAAAAGCTCCACTTGAATGAGCTTGTTCCTTTATTTTTATATACATTTGCCTTTCAATGAACAAGAATTCTATCCCCCATATATACAAGGTTAATTGTAAAAGGAAGTGGATCAGTCTCCCTCTCTCTTTTTTCCATCTTTCTGTTTTTCTTTCTTTGTCCCAGCTCTGGACCATCTGCTCAGCAGGACCAGTGTAGGATCTAAGAACTGATAATATTTGTTCCCTCTCTGTCTCTTTTCTGCCTTTATTTCTCTGCTCCCTTTCTGTGTCTCGCCAAGGTGTGGCCCATACTCTGTACTGAAGTTTCTTGTGTTCTTTCATAGGGCCATATAATTATTAGGAAAAGACTTTTAGGGCAATATTCAAGACAGAGAAGCAACCCAGGATGAAACAAAACCAAAACCAAAAAACCCAAGATAACGTTCTCTGAAACTCTGCAATAAATTTTTCTCAACTCTTGAGTGTTTGGCTTCTCATTAACATAATCCTCATCCCTTATGGGTAGAAAACAAATTAAACAAAATATCTGCATCCAATTAACAGAGCAATGAAAAGGAAACATATCCCATATGTGCAATGATCACACTTGAAAATTGATAATTAGGTTTCTTAAGTATATTGTCTATTATGAGAGTAAGGAAAACTGGAGTTTATGTTCTCATGTGTACTTTTAATTAAGGCATAGAGTAGCATTAAAAACCAATAAGTTTTAATTGAAATAAACTCATAAGAAGGTAAGATTCAAATGTTGTGTTGGAAAAAACAGGTTTCAGAGCTTTCAGATATCAAGTTATTGCTGACCAGTTTCTATCTCACACTCATTAGCATACAAGTATGGGCAAAGGTGAATGTCTTGCTGCTAATTCTTAACCTCAGGTTCAGATGTGCAGCAACTATAGCTCAGTTCTTAATCACCTATGCTGAAACTAAAGCTTCAGTATGTGAGTTGGTGAAATTGCATTGATTTTGAAACTGATCAGAGTATTAATTTAATTGCTTTAGGTTATTGTTGGTGTGAAGAGTTTTAGGATTCAGGGAGATTGCTAGAATCTAAACTTATATTCTGGGCTTCTTGTGGTTCTCATGCTTTCTTCTTTGCTTCTGTATCATATAATACAGTATAATTATACTATTTCTCTATCCCCAAATTTCTTTTGTTTGGTTAGTTGGTTGTTGTTTGGGGTTTTTTTCGTTTTTTGTTGTTGTTGTTGTTTATTTTGTTAATTGCATTTTCCTATTTCTGGCTTTGGCAATATTTAAAGTTAAGTACTTCATTACTTGTCTAAAAGTCACAGTATTTCTTGTGTGAATTTAGTTATTGATTTGTTGTATTTTCATTTTCTGTTACATTTGTGGGTCAAAAATGAGTATCAAAACACCTCAAAGCCAGTAAATTGTTATTCAAGAAAGTTTAAAACTATCCTATCAAAATACTTCTCAGAATGCATTTGACATATTTCTGAAACCTGCAGGACAAAATATAATTTGGAACTTAAGGCTGTCCAGATTATCCCTATAAATTTAATAATATACATTTTTTTGGTGTTTTTGAAATCCCTCCTTTCTTCCACAGACATGTCCCTCCAGGAGAATCATGCATGTCTAGCACACATGAGGCTGAGAAAATTTGTCATATATTGAGTATATTTTAAGATTAAGACCCACTCACCCTTACTCTTTTTCATTTGAAAAAGTTTTGAAAAGAATATTCTTAAAGCCAAATAAAAATTATAAAGATAAAATCAGTCAAAATCTGGGAAATGCAGAATTAGAGTTACTTTGTTTCAGTAATTTTATTTTGTAAACTTGTAAAGATAATTTCTTAAGTATAGGTTACCATATACCTTTTTTAGCATAAATAGGATTCAAGTAATGAGCTTTTTGTTGATTTGGGGTCCTAGGCTGTATTTGCTGAACTTTATGTAAGCTCTACTCTATAGGGAAGATAAATATGTTACAGAAAGACTGAAGGCAATGGTGAGACTTATGGTGAGACTTAAAAAAAAGTTTAACACTTTCTGTCATGATTGGTGCTAATAACTCCACTTATTGTTCACCCGTACCTGGAACAGAAAATGATTAGACCACATTGTGGCATTAGTGTATCATCACTTCAGGGATTCCTCTGTTCGATTTCACATTTGTAGGCCCACACTTCAGAACAGAGAAGAATAAAGATGTCAGTTAAGACAAATGTCTTACAGATCTTTTGGTGGGTCTAGGGCAAGTTACTGTGGGCTTGTCTGCTTGTCTGTGGGCTTTGTCTGCCCTTCCCTAACAGCCTAGTATTGGCCAGAGGCAAAGACTAGATTGGGTCAGGTTCTCCCACCACAGCTGGGAAGTAATATTATTGACTGTCCTCCACTGCTGCTTCCTGCCTTCTCCTCAGATGTGTGGTAACTGTGATCCTCCTTTTGCTATGGTGATGAACCGAGCTACAAACACTTCAGCAGGTCTGAAGAAGGAGCCACTGTAGTGTGTACTGTAGTGTGTACTGTAGTGATTATCTGGTCTCTGAAACTACAAGGATGAATACAGCATATTTATCATAATACTAAAATAGACTAATTGATGCACAGCTTATATTTTTATGGTAAGATAAGATGATGAGGATGAAAGAGATAACAGTCTACACTGGTTTTTGCTGGGGTAGAGTTAACTTTCTTTATAGTAGCTTGTATCTTGCTATGTTTTGAAAAGAATAGACATGTTTTAGTTAGTGCTGAGTAATGCATACACACTGTCAGGGATTTTTCTGCTCTATGCTGTCCCATTAATGAGTAGGCTGGCAGCAGGCAAGATGTTTGGATGGGTCTGACCACAACAGAAAAAAGTGGTATACCAAGCCACATAATGTCATGCTCAGCAATAAATGCTGGTGGAGAATAAGAGGAGAGGGAAGGGTGTTTGGAGTTATGAGTTATGTCATTTGTTTTCCAAAGTAACCATTACATAGGCTGGGGCCCTGCTTTCCTGGATATGGCTAAACATCTGGCTGTCTGGAAAAAATTGAATGAATTCTTTGTTATGTTTGGATTAAGCACACAGCTTTTGCTTTACCTTTACTCTGTCTTGGTCTCAATCCACCAGTTTTTGCCCTTTTATCCTCTAATTTTCTCCCCCAACCTACTGTGGGGGAGAATGAGTGTTCTGCTGTGTGAGACTTATCAGTCATCTGTGGTTAAACCTTGATTTGGTCAAACAATGAACCTCTTTGTTATCATTCTGTTAGGAAGATACTCCTAAATTAACCAGAAGTTCTGAAAATATTTATCAAGCATTGCAAGAGCTGTCTTGGAGTAATGCAATTCCCTAGAGTTATTTCTTATTTTCTTCATATTACAGGGGATAAATGCAATACAAATCGTTTGTTTTTTTCCTTCCTGGCATCTATTCTCAGTAATTTAGAGATTTCTAGTTCAGAGACAAGAATTGCTAAAAAAATAGGAAGAAAAGTGAAAAAATATATTTATGGTTAAATACTTTTCAGTAATATAGATTAATTGTCATTGTAGAGACATTTGACGCTTTCCACCTGAAAGCAATTTTTGCATATAATTGAAAGTGGTGCTGCCATTCTCATCTTGTTACTCATTTAATTATGAACCGAGATTATTTAATAGAAAGAGAAGTGTGTTGGAACTGATTTAATAAAGAAATAATTGTAACGGAGCAATGCACCTCTGACTGCTACCCTAATTGTAGTTGCTACCAGCCCACTTCCAGAACCTAAGTAGTTCATACAGATAGGCTTTGTCCGCACAGCACTATCTTATTTGGGATGGGAGAGTCTTCAGATGCTCAGATGGGCTTCAAAGAAATGTCTTATACACTTGACAGAGTTAACATGATGGATTGTAACGTGTCTACCCTGAGGTTAAAAGAATAGATGAAAAGATTCAGGTGATGTACAAATTTTTCATTCAGGAGGACAGCAGCTAAAAGTCATCCAGTGGTGGATGAGTGGTTGATTTCTCCTTTGGTGAGAAGGACTACAACAGACTTCAATCTTTCCAATCTAATGAATAGAAATAAAGAATGACTTAATGGAAGCCAAAATTTCTAACAAGTGATGATGAGGGGGAATTTTGAAACCAAGGAGCACAGCGGCAATGATATCAAAAATCTTCCCTTTTTATTGCTTTCCCATGCATTATACATCTCACCTAGTAGATCACATAAGACCAAGTCAATATTATTCCAATATTTAAAGATGATAACAGAATTTGCAAGCACACTCTGTTGCTATTTTGATGGCGTTGATAAATATAGGGCATCATAAAGAGTAGCTGAAAGTAAATGTCATCACATAGTAATGAAAGAAATTAATGAAAGATAGTTACTGATCAGTATGAAACTATCTGTAGTCGAATACCTTGCCATCATTACAGTGTCTTGAAAAGATGAGAACATAATGGGTCAACTGCAATTGTGTGAGCGGTTCTTGGAGCCTAAAACAAATTATAACTGTACAAGCAAAGCTAGCTTAAATGAGTGTTATTTATCACTATGTAGAATCACAGCATATTCTGAGGAAAGGAACCCAAAAAAATCAAGTCCAACTCATAAGTAGATGGTCTATATAGGAATTGAAACCACAGTCTTGGCATCATTATTATCACCATGCTTTAACCAACCTAGCTAATCTCAGTCCATATTGGCATTCAGAATGGTGAAGAAAAAGTGAGGACTGCCAAGTGATGGGCCACTGAGTTGGCAGAATGCTTCATCTACCCTTATACCAGCAGATTTCTTCTGCATATGTCACATTCTTAGTTTGCTGTTCAGATTTAGCATATAAGGAACAGCCTATCTGCAGGTATAGTTGATCAAGAAAATAGATTCCTATGCAAGAAAATAGATTCCTGTGCAAGATAGGGTTTGGTTGGGTTTTTTTATTATAATTTATTCTGTAAGAACTAATGAAGCCTTTTGTGATTTTTACAGTGGAACAGAGATCTTTACACTTTCTAATGAATATTTGCATAAGGGTAAAAAAATCAGACATTAACAAGCTTCTTGCTAGCAAGTCCTCAGAGTAAACTTTATAATTCTGTGTATGTTATTCTGTGTAAATGCCTTCAGTTGTGTGCTGAATTTTAGAATTTTCAATTTGTTCACAAAAATTAAGCCATGGGACCTATTTGTACAGGACAAGGACTTACAGTTTAATGATTCATATCAAAGAAGAACAAATTAGGGCATTCTCCTGAATGCTTATATGTCTGATTGTATTTTTTTGTTTCACTTACATGAAGAATTATTTGTCCTTTGGCACAGATTGCCTTTTTTGCATAACAAACTTCCCTTCAAAGTTTATGCAACAGAGCCGCTGAATTAAAAAATTCTGATCATTCCTGCTGACTGCTTTTCTGCTCAATCAGTTCAGTTTTACTATATTTTTCTTTTTACACAGAGCAAAATCACACCAAATTAGTATAATTTGATATAGGTGGGAAAGGGTGGAGTGTGATTTTCCCATGCGAAATAACATTTAGAAGAGAATTTTGTAAGTGAGATTTAAAAACGATACAGATGTACAGATTCAACAATCACCTATGGGAAATCTCCTGTATTTTCTGTGATATTTGGATGAGATCAAACTGGATGTTTTCTGCTCGTGTATAATTCCACATTCTTAAATTCTTTTCATTAAAAGATCTAGTGAGTTTGAAATAGATGACATAAAAAATTTAGCTAGAAACCTATTTAGGATGACAGCTTTGACAACTCAATAATTATTTCTTCTATTCTTACACTTTAAAATCAGCAGGTTCTTGTTAAGTTAACATGATAAACTCTTAAATATTTAAACACATTTATTCATGTTTATTGTCATTTTGGTGAAGGCCATGTAAAGATTTGCATGAGAGGAACAGAATCCTGCTCAGATGACTCCTCTCTCAGTTCAGCATGTTCAAGATCTTTCCAGAGTAAAAAACTAGCAAAAATATTTCTTTGTCTGTTTTTATGCAGGGTTCAAGTTGACTATATGTGTAAGGGGTTGCTGTTTTATCACCAGAAAAAAAATAGTATAACTTCAGACCTTGAACTGCTTCTTTTGCCTTAAATTTATGTGTTCTTGTAATATTTTTTTATCCTTTGGTAAAGAAACACTTTATGGTATTGTACCAGATTCTTAATTGACATCTAGGTTGAGACAAAATTACTTTCCTTCAACAGATTCAGGTAGCTCTACAACTTTTACTGCTTTCACTTAAGTGACTGGCTTAGTGAAAAGGTATGGGATGTTCTATAAATAGAGCACACTTTTGCACRGTATCTTTTAAAAGAAACAGAAGAGTCAAAGAGATTCTAGAACTTTTTTGCTCTTACAGTTAATTTTGTTGTTGATTTAGAATAAAAATTATAATTTAAGTAGGTAATTAGTATTCAGTTATTTCTTTGTTATTGAGTTTAAATTAAATTACTTCCTCCTTGGTTCTTATGTCTGCTACATTTCTTATCCCTGGACAAACTGACAATATTAAAGAAGCCAAGCTCCTTTCATCTCTTCCTCACAGAGTTTCCTGTCATCTTTCTAGAAAAATTCATTTTCCATTACTCCAGTTCAAACTTCTTTTTTTCTGAAAAGAGGTATCCTGACTGAAGACTTTATGAAGATAGGCTATGAGCAAGGTACTGTATTACCAATAGCTTCTGAAAGAGTTCATCCTTTACATTTGTAAAGGAAACATATATGAGTTCATTTATGAAACAAATAAATATCTATAATCAGAGGGGGTGAATTTTCAAAGCTTCCTCAAAAATCTAAAAAATCTTAGATATAGGTGCAAGGTATCTGACTTGACATACATTTTTATATTATTGAGTTTCATCACATTGACCCAGCTCAATTCTTTTACCTTTATCAATCTAGTACCAGTCCTTTCTTTTCTTGGTTGACTGTTGCTTTTCCATGTAAGAACATGTCTTTACTGGTGCCCAGTTAGATATATTTACTGAATTCTCTAGTTTGGGAAACAGATTATAAAATAAAGTTATCAGTACTCATTTATCACAGATCCCTACCTGCCTTTTTTATTGCTCTTTCTTTTTCCTCTCATTTACTTAATAAAAAAAAATTGTCTTTCAAAGCTGATTTTAATCCTTATAACGTATTAATATTAACCTAATTTTTTGTACTTGACTTTATCTTTTTTCCTCCTTTTATAGGAACTTTAGAGTTCTTGAGTCATATGCCACTGGTTTTGACAGATCTAGGAAAGTGCATTATTAATTGGAGAACATAATGACTTAGTTTCAGAGATGTTGGAAGAAAATAGCTTCTCTGTACTGAGTTAATTTTAGTACATAAAACTGGACTGCAATTTATTTTGCTGCTGTCTCAAATCTATTAGCTTCCTGTTATTTACTTTTATAGTATATGTATTTTCCCTTCTGAAAATAAAAACCCTGCAAAACCCATACACTGTTAAAACAAGAGTGGCATATCTTACTTTTTCTTGGTTCAGTACTATGTATTGATTTTCTATAATCTTTGATCAGCCCTTACATATGACCACCTTGCCTCTAATGGTGCTATTCTTTTACATGAATGGAGAATATCTACCCATTGTTAACTTGACAAAATCTGTCTGGGACTTTTGTATATATTCACTTCCATCTTCTAAGGGCATGCAAGTTGAATTTTCACCTACCATCTAAATGACACTAAATCTCCTATGACCTGATGATAGGACAGCATGGGTGGATGATATAGATGAAAAGACAACAGAACCTACCCCACAAGTTTTAAACAAAATTGACAGATTGACTGAGGTCTCCTAAATCTCTATTTGTTTTTCATGAAGAAACTGCCAATCAAAACTTATATTTGAACTTTGAATAAAATGCACTTTCAAATACTGAAATGTTCAGATCTACAGGTCACAGAATCACAGAATATGCTGAGTTGGAAGGGATCCACAAAAATCATTGAGTTCAACAATCAGGCCTGCACAGGACCATCCCCTAAAATAACACTGCATGCCTGAAAGCACTGTCAAATTGCTTATTGAACTCTGAGGCAATTGCTTGGACCACTTCCCTGGGGAGCTTGATGTTGCAAATCAGCCTTAGACAGTTGCTGGTATAAATGCAGAACTTTCCTTTGCAGCAGTATGTGAGTGACTGCAAGCATTGATGTCTCGAAAAATTTTGGAATGAGGGAGAGGCAGGTTGGGCCTTGCTATGGTGAGACAGTGAACTGCCCTATGCCTTCACCCTAGGGCCTGTATCCCAGCCTGGCAGTGGTGCCAATTACTGGCATACCAGAGGCCCATGACTTCAGCCCCCTGCGCAGCTCCTGAGAGGCCAAATGACTGGAGGTCCCATTTGGGAGAAGGGCCTGGGGAGGGCAAGGGGTATTTAAAGCTGAACACAAGGCCATCAGGTTGTCTGGACCATAATTCTTCTCAGAGTATCTATCACCATTGGAACTCAGGAGTTGGTAGCTTCATATGTCCTTTCCTATATAGTTTCTGTCTTTTTATCTTTCTTCTTCTTCTACTTTCCTCCCCTTGGAATTCTTGAGTTATTTGAGATTGAATGGGTTTAAAGTTTACTAAGTTGAATGGGCCAAGTTAAAGCTTTGGGAATTGTTTTATGTTGATTAACTGTTGCACTGAACCTTTTGCCCAAGGTCTCTGATTTTCTGAAGTTGTCAGTAAACTCTTTTTTGTTGTTGTTTTTACCTCTTGAGGATATCTTGGTGGCATTTCTCCCATGCATCCAGCTCAGAGTGCACAAACAACCATAAGCCCACCTTATTGAGCAAGTTCTTTGGGGCCTTACACTGTAGTATGCATGGTACAAGATTTTAGTCTGGAATGAGCTCTTAAATTTGAAGGTAATGGTAGACTAAAAAGGACCTAGCATATAAAATCACCAGGTATTAAATAATATTCCTCTGCCTAGCATTACAATTTTCTTGTTTCTTTGGGAGATTTTTGGAATGGGTCAAACAAAATAATGCTTTAAATGTGTGGAAGATTCAGCTACATACCCCAACTATTCTTTGTGCATGTTAAACAGGGCTTTAAAATAAGTTGTATTTGGATCCTTAATTTTTAAGTTCAATTTATTTTATAAATATCAAAAATTTTAAGAAACATCAATCATATAATTCATAAAACTAACACCAGAAATACTCTATTTATTTTCAAAGAGCTCATTAATATAATGTATGCTTCTGGAGCAAGTATGCATTATTTTATACCTATTGCAATCTAATTTAAAAATAATAAATTGGTTCTCTTGCACTTATTAACTTGTTATAATTGATCTGATCTTATTTTTTTATCTCCAGTATACTGTCTTTATTTTCAATTACTGTATGATTTGGGGAGTTATATGAAAGAAACATCAATGATCTTGTGAAATTGGTGGAACTAAGCCCTCCAGTTTGATTTGGCTTTCAAGAATAGAAACGGAGTCCAGATTAACCTGCATTAAAAAATGCACCTTCATAATTTTATAAATAGAAATCTCTGACTAATTTATACATTAAATTATCTTTTATGTTTGAAAATGAGGTAATTGTACATGTACATGTCACTAGTAAGGTACCTTGTTAGCTGTTGGAATTGTACATAACAATTAGAGTACCTGTGTGCTTTTCAAACACTGGAGCTGTGAATTCTCAAGAAAGGAAAAAATTCAGAGAGTGCTTTCTGGACTACACTAAATTTTAAATTTGTTTTAAAGCAAGAGGCAGGTGACTTTGGATAGTAGTAATGTAGCCAAACTACATTAATTGTTGCTATCATTCTGCTTCTTATGTCTGCACACAGTAAGTAGATTTTATGTGTAAAAGGTTTCAGAAAGAAAATATTGCAAAATAGGATCTAATGTGTTCAAATACTCAAAAGTAAAATTATCGTGTTTTGGTTTTGAATACTGTTATTTACCTAGAAAAAGTACGTGTGGTGTTCTTCACCATAGTATAATTGAACAATTTGTGCTCCAAGATATTATTGTCTAATGTTTTTTGCTAAAGAAATTCAGTTTTGTTGAGTTTTTGATTACTCTTTTTGGAGTGTCTGTGTGTATTCCTGAAGACAGAATTTGCTGTGCATTCAGAAAGTAAATCTCAAAACAGTCTAAGCACATGTTGCCCTTTGAACACTTTTTGTGCATTTGAAATATCTAGCAAGGAAAAAAAAAAGGTTAGCATGGTGTTATATAGTATTATTATGGTGTCATATAGTATTAGACTGTTTGGACGTTAGCAGACAAATTCAATACATGCTGTCTATGGACTGTATTACTTCTGGCCCTAGACACTTTACTGGGAACAAGAGGGATCATGGAAACTAATTATTTAGTCTGATCTTGGTTAAAAGGACCCTAAAGGATTTTCTGAGGAATTTAAATAGTGTCTAACACTATGATTGGTTTAGTAATTTCATTTCAGAATACATGCAACTTATTTCTATGTTTCCAATATAATGAAACTTGTATATGAAACATATAAAGGAAAGTACTTAGCTTTAAATTTTGTTAATTTAAGCACAGTTAACAGAAGACCTGTATTCAGAGATGGTATGCACTGGGCATTTCAAAAGAAAAAAGTATAAGGAAATAACAAAAATTAATAAAACCCACACATATTCAAATTCATAGGAGGAAAAACCCCAAACTCTGCAACATGAATTTTATCTCTTTGTATCTTGGAAAAGTTTATCACTTCCGAATCTCTCTGAGGAGCTATGGAACTCTTGTTAGATCAGGTTCAGTAATGGAACTCAGTGCCATTAAGCAAGTATGGTATGTGCATTTGGGAAGAGAGAAAGTGGAGAGTTGAAAGTGACCTTGAGGGATTATATTATCTGTCCTTCTGGTCTTAAGTAGTGTTAAGTATACTTTGATCATCCCTGTTACTGTTAATAATTTTGTAATCTAAAAACTTGCAGTAAAGATTTTATAACCTTTACAGGGCAGCCTTCACCCTTTTTGCTGTAATTACAGTGATCTTTAATTTTTCACCTGTGGTTCCACAATACAAAAATTTCTCCACTTTCATTACAGAAAACATCAGGTTCCTTTGTATTAAAGCAGAGTTTATAGATGCAGTGTTTCCTCAGGATGCAATATACTTTTTCTCCTATGCATTTGCCTAAGTAATTAACCACTACACCCAAAACTGAAGGTGTGCTCCAAAAGACAGCTCCCTAGAATAAGTATACCAGAATAGCTGTCATCATATAGAACACTGTTGTTGCTATATCCCACAATGATAGCTGCCTGACATGATGTTAAGGAACGGTGTTGCACTTTTGACTCACGATCTATTTTATCTGCTCAGCATCTAGTTCTTTTTTTGCAGGATTTCAGCCCGATCTGTACCTGCTGGTTTGCCATTCTTGCATTTGTTATCACTTTTCCAGATATAGATCTTTGAATTTATATTTATTGAGTTTCATCTGTCTGATTTTATGCCAGATCTAAAATGTGCAAATTTTTTTACTATAGACTTACTTTCTAAGGTATGTACAATGTGTTTCAAGTCAGTACTATTACTGATTTTTTGAACTGCTCTTTCTATTCAATTTAGTTGGATAAAAAAGTACTGTTTCCCCGTAACTAATGCAGTAGACCTGTAATTAATAAACCTGTTTAGCATGATTCTTTTTTGTCCTCATAAATTCATATTTGCTATGCTTTTTATAACTTCAGTAATTTTTCTATTTCTGTACCATCTGCTTGTAAACATTCTAGCATTATTCTGGGGCCTAAAATGTGGAATGACTGGTTTCCCGTCTTAAATATTATGTATACCCTGTCTGTCTCCTCTCATATTTTGCTGATGTTAATTCAGAAAATGAATTTAGTTTCTTAAGCCTGTTCCCCATTTTCAGGTATGGGTGTGTGTGTATTTATATCTTTAAAAACAGAATAGAAAATAATTTTTTCACTCACAAGAGCCTAGCTTTAGTTGCCTTAAAAATGAGAAGTTTTTAATAAACATAATTTTTCAAAATAAGTAGTCTAAAATTATATCTACTGTTGGTGACAGAGCTATCTCACTAATGTAGATAATTCTTTTCCCTCTTTCTTTTATAGTTTCTTATCAGTTATGCTTGAGTATTTAATTTTATCCAGCTCTTCAGAAACTATCTCATGCTTGACATAGAAGGTCACATGCTAAATTTTGCTGTGAAAAATTAAGAATGCAATAATGCCCATGTTACATAAACTATTGGTAATAACAGAAAAGTCCCAGAATGAAGGCTTTCACTCCAGGAGGAAGGTCAAGGTAAGCTATTCTACCTTGTGTCTTTGTGTTTTTTGATACTAGAATTCACCTTTTTCCTTAATTGATTTTGCTTTATTTTCTTTGATGTTTGTTTGGTTTGGTTTGGTTTGGTTTAGTTTGGTTTCTTTTGGTTTCAGGACTGCCCCTCTCCTTTTCTTCTACTGGCATACACACACTGGAAAGGGCCTTCCCTTTCCAGAGGACATCTTCCATCTGCAAGTTCTACACACTTTTCTTTTGCCAAGGAAACTGTAGACAGTCTGTTCAAATTGAATTCAGGTCCAGGACTGGCATTAAATCCACCCTTCAAGAAAGCCTTATTCCACTGTTTAGTGGGTTTCCTAACACTCAATAAACCTCAATCTCTTTAATTTGCTTTAATAAGAAAGTGAGTCATTCTGTGACTGGGGAGGCAGATAACTGCCAAGGGCAATAATCATCCCAAGAGCACCTCTTAGGGTGTGCAATTGTAGGCAGCCAAATTTATAGTTCATGCTAAGCAAACTTTTTGAATGCAGCAGCCGTTCTAGCCAGCTCCCACTGCCCTGCCAGTTAATTAGCAGCGAGAAGAGGTACCAGATGGAGCTGTTGTTAAGTTCCTCTTGGATGAAGCTACTCTTTTTAGAACTTACACCAGCCATTACCTGAGCATTTCAGTTATCCCTGGAATGTGGCTGCACTGATAGATAGCTGCTGGATGCACAACATTCAGTTTGTATGGTGTCTGGCATGGGGAAACCTACATTTGGCTGGCAACTAGGAACAAAGAGAACAAATTGGCAATGACTATAGAAATAAGGCAGCTTCTCTAGGCATGCAGCACTCCCTTGAGATAAAATACAATTTTTCTAGTGTCCCAACATCTGCTTGCAAAAGGAAATAGGTTCTGATCTAGGGAGAGTTTATTTCCTTCCTTTATTAAATGAACTCATCATCCCATTACAAAGCAAGCTGAGGGCTTATCGGTGTTGCCAAAATGTAATGAATGACTGACTCAGCTGGGGAGATGTTTCTGTGGTTGAAACTGAAATCAGAAAATAACATGCAAGTTATTCCCTTCTACCTTGTAAGTCTTTAGAGGTCTCAGCACATACGGTATTCAATTGCCTACTTGGTGGAGGAAATGGACTGGGAACGGTTCTTCTCCAGGTCATCTACATCCAAGTGGCTCTATTGAGAAAATGAAGAACAAAAGAACATTTCTGGTGAATAATACTATTGGTAAAAACTGTTCTGAGATTTATTTCCCGTTATATTCTAATTATATATTTTTTCCTAATTATATATAATATTTGAATTACAGATATTATCTAATTACATCTATATTTTTAACTTATATTTTGCATTTTTTTCTAATTTATCAATATTTTGTGTTTAATGTAAATAACTAATTCACTCAGCACTTACAGATGTTTAAGAAAATACAATCTATGTGACCATTTCAAGATGCAATCTTCTTCATATTTACTTATATTAGACTCTAGAAAAATTACTTCCAATGACAGAAAGATATCTCTGCTGCTTTCATTTGCATCTGAAAATTAGGAGTACCACATGTGCAATACACATCCAAGGCTATACTTTTTCTAGAAGTGTTCAAGAGGAAATTGAATGGAGAAAACATATAAAATTAAATATGCTAACATAGCATATCTGGAATCTGAATAAAATTTCTGGTTGATATCTAGTGTGAAAGCCTATAGATTTATTTTTAACTCATTCATAAAACATTTTCCTGAGTTATTGCGTCTAGACATGTTATTACTATACACTGCTTGGAAGTATGACATATCATTAAAATGTAATGAAGATTTGTAAAATTTCTACCAACTTACATGTTTGTAGAAGAGCTTAATTTAGGTTTCATTTGCTCATCTTCCAACCAAAATTGAAACATAATGATGGAGAAACCCTCAAGATTCTTGTTTTATCATGGTACGCTTTGCTGCTTCCCTTATACATTGAATTATTTAAAATTAATTTACATGGCTCTAGCAGGTTATCTCCAAATATGCAAATAGGGTAGATAGTTTAATATTTGCACGACAAGTATCTTCAGCCAGTAATTTTGTATCAGATAATTTGTATCCCTTGCTCTAAATCTTACTGGCAAGAAAACAAATTGTATCATGAAGGAAAAATGCCAGGTTGACACGCACTGTTTTCAGCCAGTGCAGTACTCTGTGAAAAGTGGGGTTAGCAGTCTATAAAAGCTGCATTTTTCTGGAAAGGGGGGAGGGTGGGGATTAAAAAAAAAAAAGCTGTATGCAAAATGAATATGGAAGTAAACCTAATGTATGCATTCAGGAACCATGACTGTACACAGTCTTCCTGGTGGAATATTGAGCAGTGTAAGTGTTTAGAATTCAGCACATATTCTCTGAATACAAGCCAGAATAATGTACACATAGTAAATGAATGCAAAGAACTGAGAAGAATTGTAAATGTGGTTTGGTTGACTATAACTCCTGAGAAGTGTGTAGAAGGAGAAAAGCTGATCTTTCATATTCTGCGTAACTGAACAGCCAGTGAGCCTGTCTTCTCTAACCGCACTTCTTCATGTGCAGTAGCCTTTATTTTGGAATACTGATTGGTGTCAATGGGAATGGGAAGAATGGGATACCTTCCCACTCATTTTGAGATATATGTAAAGATGAGTCATATCCAGAAAATCTTACATTAGTTTCAGCAACAAAGCAAGGAAATCACACCAGTATTTCTGCATTTTTATTATGATCTGTGGTAGAACATAAAATACCATGGTATTTTTTCACGGAAAGAGATGTGCGAGGGGAGAATGAATAGGGCCAGAGGCACTTTCTTGTGCTTATGTTTTTGTGCACGTACATAGATACACACACACATATATAGATATGTATATACTGGCATACATACAGAGAAATACTTTTAAGAATTGTTAAATAATTAAATGAAAATATCTAATGTAGTGGCACTTACTTATTTTATTGACATGGCAATTGCTCTTGACTGTACCTTTTATGTAGCTGTATGAAGACACAATGTCAAAGGGAGGAAATATTTCTTTATTATTGTCTTTTCTTACTTTGTAGAGGTAGTTATTTCAATCATTGAAGAAGTCTAGGGTATGGAAGATTTAATTTTATGCAGCTCTTCAGGAACTATTTCATTTATATTGCACAGATATGGAAAATCAAACATATATTAGTATTTTATATACCTTATGTATACATTTGATAAGACAAAAAATGCCATCCATATGAATGATGAATATTACAGTTAACTTTGAAACTGTTGGAGTATTTTCAGTGTAGGGTGTGGTTAATAGTTTGCTTTTGCTTTAACCCACGTAAAGGTGCAGACACACTCTCACTGTGAATGCAGGCTAAATAAATCTATGATTTGAAGGTGGAGCTGCACAGCTTATAGCTGCATCCACAGCCTTAAAATAGTCCCAATGATGGAAAAAGGCAAAGCAATACATAAACTTTATACATCCCTGATGACAAATTTGTATTGGAGTCTGTTCTCGGATCAAGTGTCGAGATGTTTGTAGCTGGAATTTTTATGCAACTGTTTTATTTTTTTCTAACTATCTTTTTAAAGCAGTACATGCTGCAGTTATTCTGATTTCTGTGAGTATGAAGAAATGCAAGTAGCTCACTTGTGCATGCCAAATGTCTTTTTAAAACGTAGTTATAAGGTCATGCTGTGAAGAATCTTCTACTTTACTGTGAGGAACAAAAACTCAATAAAGCAAGCTCATGATAAGGAGAGGAAGTAAAGAGAAATATTACTCAATATAAGCCAGCTATGTGGAATATGACAGCTGATATGAAGCGCAATGGCAAGCAAGCTATGTTATTTCACATGTTCAATGTCCTGGTAAATGGAGGCATGGAAGGGTGCATTGTGACAGGGAAAAAAAGATAAAGGGAAATAATAAACAGCACTATATGGTTGTTGGCTAGTAAATGTCCTTTCTTTCAATTTCTAATTAATACAATAAGCCCCAAAATGTTACTGTATTTGAATATCTGTTGAAATGATTGGTTGGCATTTATCACTAGGTTTTTTGAAATCAACGTAAGTATAAAGCGCTTCCAAAAAACTGTTAAAGAAAATCACTTTATTTTCAGGACAGTAGATATATATTTATACTGAGCTGATTATACCAGTTCATACCACTGTCTTTTGAAGATATATGTAAGGGTTCACATCCTATGAATATGTCTGTGACTCAGTACATTAAAAGTGTAATTGAGATTGACTGTTCATTCAGCTGAGTCATAACAACCCCAAGAAAGCTATTTAAAGCTATGTTAAATTCACCTGATATCTCATATTTCAGTTGAGATAAATGGAAACAGTGTAAAGCTCTTGAGTAAAGTTTCAATAGCTGATGATTATGGCAATGAATTCATGAAAGTATTGACATCAACAGTGATAAATTAGGCACATAAATAATCCTTGGATTTAGTTTACTTTTACTGATACTGAGATACTAGAAATAGGAATTTTATATTATGGACACCAAATTACAGCTCTGCATGAACTGAATACAGCCTTCTGTTTCTCCATTCTCCATTCTCCATTCTCTTTTGCCATTCAAAAAATTCTAATTTAGTTACCTGCTGCAAAGCATCACAAAAATATGTATGAAAATAATATTAAAAAATGTCAAACCCAGCAAAATCCATGTAAGAAGGCAGGAATTAAACAGATGCAACTCATAGGGTTTAGCTTTATTTTTTATTTCAGTACATACCCTTTACATCATTTTACCTTGATGAAATTTAGAGCATGCTAATAGAAAGCCAAATACAATGTGTTTAAATCCAAGTTCTTTTATATCTAGATTTTAATAGATTAAACAAAGGTCATTTTTATAATATGATCTTGGGGGGGTATATTAAATGGTTTCTATAGACTTATTTGAAAAAGCAGCAAACAAAAAAGTTAGAGAAAATCTTTAAAAAAGAGCATTTGAACTAAAGTTAAGAAAGGCTTAAGCCTTTCTACAGAAGAAATAGCAGATTTAATATGATGGATACCATGTTCATAAATGTTGATTAGAGAAAATCAGTGTGATAATTACAGCAATTCCAAAAATTAAACAGCTGGAAAATAATTTCAACCAAAGTTCTTTACCAGATCTTGTTTTAAGAAACACATTCTATCTCCTCCCTATAAGGAGAAGTTTTTCCTAAGGAAAATATAATATCTGAAATGGATAATTCTTCCTTTAAAATAATCTACCTGACTTCCTGCTTCCTTAGTTTGTGAAATTTGAAAATGACATGAAAAATCTTCTTATACTTCATTTAGCAGCTTTCATGAAATGGTCTTTTTCCAATGAGAAATTAACATTCTTCTAATCACTAGTATACTAGAAAAGTTGTACAAAAAATGCTTCAACCTCCGTATTGTTTTGCTTTTAAATTCAACACATTTCTGTGTTCTGAGTAACACCAAATATTATCTTCTCAGGATGCTTCAAATCAAGATATGTATAATTTCCATAGGTTTTTTGGACAATTTTATCACAAGATTTTCCCCAGAAGTTTTTGTTGTTGTTTCATTATTCTTCACTTCTTCCCTTGCTTCAAGGATCTTTTGGCAGATACAACCCACAAGCCCTAAAATATTTCTGTGGTTCTCCAGTCCTGCCTGTTCTTGTGCTTGGAAACCCAAGTCCAGTGTAAAATATGACTGCTTAGATGTGGTCAGAGACATAAATACCATAAATAAGAAGAGTCTGCCCCCTTCTTACCTTACAGGATAGCTCCAGCTTTTAAGAAAATATTAATTTTGTGACAGATATATACCTAAGATTTAGCTTCTTCCCTTTCCTCAGAAATTATGGCAGAAAAAAATGGAACAAGGAACTGTAATATTTGCCTCTGCTCAGCACATAAAACAGTAAATCCACCATTTTCTTTCTCTGGCTCTGAGAAGTACCTCTTAAAATCTATTTATTTTTCTTGCAGTGGGAACATTAATTTACTTGATAAATACTTTTTGACTTCAAAAACATAAAAATGAAATTATGAAGGAGGTATTTTATTTTAAAAAATATTGAAATTCAGGCAAAAGATATTTTAAAATAATTTTCATACTACTCTAATTTACACTAGGTGAATAAGCTGTTCTTTAATTCTTGGTAAAAATCTTGAATTTATTTTAGATTTCTATTGCTAGATAAAGGAGTAAATATGTTATTGTATGAACATGTGTTAATCCAAACTAATTATTGCTACTGGATTTCCACCAAAAAAAAACCTACTGTCAATGTCTAGAGAACAAAAAAACTTAACCAAAGACAACTCCAAATCTGATTTACTGAATTATCATCTTTAGGTACTGTATGCAAGGTTTAGTTATACCTGTAATTTCTTTTTTATCCCGCAATTTACTTTCAGTTTTTCTTTCATAGTTGACATATTTGTTGATTCTCTATCTCCTTCTGCGCTCCATTCTGTTCTGAACTTATTTTTGATAGTGAGAAGACTTTGGGATTTTGTTAATTGCAATATACCCTCCTCACATAATTTGCTCTGTCTAGGTTTTCCTTTTCTACAAAGTAGAGATATATTGAAGAGATATTAAGGAATTAACCTCAGAAAGGTCTAAATTAAACTAGGTATATTTTAGTCTTAAATCCTAGGCCTGACATCAAACTATAACACATTTCAGAATGGAACTGAAATGCAACAGAAATTTTGCAGATTTGGGCTGTTTTATGTTTTCAGATGTTGCAGATACAATACAGTAGGAAAATAATGTTATATAATAAACTTGGTAAAACAAAAAAAAACAATAAAAGGAACTGTACTGGTTCCATCAGGACAGAGTTAATTTTTACAGTAGCTATGAAGATGCAGAGTCTGGCTAAGAAGTTATTCTATACTACTACAGGTCAGTTGCCAGGGATGGAGATACCGGACTCTCGCTTGTGAGAAGAAGGGCACTCCTTACAGGGGGAGAAAGCAAGGCAGGCCGTTTTGTTGCAGATTTTCCATGCAAATTGTTTAATTGTCTTATATTTTCTGTTGTGGTAACACCACTGTGTTTAGAGACACAGAGTAATTCTCCTGAGTGCATTCAGCAAGGCAAAAAGAGACAGCGGTATCTCTCAGAGAAAAATCATCTGGTAACACAGGCAATCCATTCAATAAAGTTCAAGACGCTGAGAGCCAAGTAATCTCTTTTTTTGGAGGCAAGAGGCAAAGATCATTAGGATTCCAATTTTTTAATGGAACTGGGTAGTTCTGGGGCAAAAAAACGTTCTATCTGAAATTTTGGGAAGAGTTAAGCTAATGTGAATCCCCTGAGGACCTTTCTAAAAATAGAGTAGAGTAGGCAGGCTAAAGTCCTCATTGGAAAGTACCATTACAGTTAAATGGCACTGAAAGGTGCTGTTGATTATATTTTGTCCAGTTGCCTCCAGTTGTTCTCCCTTCCAACATGCATTGAATTTTTGTTGCTGTTGCTGTTGTTTTCATGTTTCATGTTTTGGTTGTGGAGTTTTTATTTTTCATGAAAAAAGTGCAATTGTTAAAATTTAAGCTAAGTGGGAAGCTTTGTTAATTGTGCCTCAAATATTTTCCACAAAAAATATTAAGGTCTGAGGATTACACTGAGGTGGATTACAACTCTGTGGTTTGGAAAGTTGGCATTTTCAGATTAAAATTGGTATGAAAATTGAAACTGTGTATGGAGAGTATGTGAGTGTGTTCACAAATGTTCAATTAATTTATTATTTATATGATTATTAAGAGCTTAAGGAAGTGTGCGACAGGATGTGCTTTAGAGTAAAGCTTGAGTGTGGCAGGAATGTGTGGTTATGTTTCCTGCAGGGGAACATATGAATGGAGGTTATAGATTTTCTAGGGCAATAATGGGTGAGAAATGCACTATTCAGGTGAATCACGGCATACCATACCATGGCAATTTGAACCCTTGCTGTAAAAAAGCTGCTTTATTGTGTTTGCTCAACCTGTCTGTTGGTGCAGAAACCATCAGCAAATTTAATTTAAACAGTACTTAATGTTCCTCTCTACAGCCTCAGTTTTCAACTATGTGACAGAAGTTTTCCATGCATTGTCTGGACAACAGTGTACTCCTGATAGAAAGATGCTTTAATTATTTTTTTCCCTTAAACTTATATTCTTGTATAAGTAGGCTCAGATTTACTTTGACACTCTTTAGAATAAATATCATGTTTAGAGTATGAAATATTGTCAAGGGAGAATCCTGTTTAAAATTTTCTCTCTTTCCAGCCACACGTATTTAAAATCTAGATGTATATGAAAGTAATACTGAATTTTGTCTTTAGTAATTCTTGCATTTAGTTCATTATGCTTTTCATGCATTTTCATGCATGTTTTACATGTCTCAAAGGAGTTAATAAAATGTGAACCATCAAATTCCAAACAATATGCCATAAAGAACATAAACATACAAAATCTATCATCCTGTGTGTTTATGCACATGTATGGTTCCCAAGGAACTAACAGCAAAACAACCAAAAACCCAACCAAAATATTGCCCAAAATCCCAGCCTTTTTATTTTTACTTACACTAAATGATAATCAGTTCTGTTGAAAACAATCAAAACCAAGAAAAGCTACGAGGAAAAACCAAAAAGACCCCTACAAGGCTATATAAAGGACAAATTATTTACAATTGATATTTTAGCCATAAGTCTTTTGAAACTACAAAGCATGAGACAATACATCAAAGAGAAAGTCGTTACCAAAAATAAATACCAAATTTGGAAATAAATACCAAAGAGGTAGACACAATGTATAGATTTTATTTGGGGCTTCAAGAACTAGAATTTATGTTACAATACTTTCCTTGATAAATGTAATTTAAGAAAAATTGTGCAAATGTGAATGCAGTACATTATACATTTTATGCACTGAACAACAGTAAACTTGTTTTTCTCATGAGAAAATGAAAATAAAATGCAGTTAAATTAGATTTCTAATTTATGATTTCCCAATGGCATGATCAGAGAAACTCTCAAGAATCCTGAACATTAGGTTACCATGATAAAATAGGCATTGCAAAAATTATTTCTGCAAGTATAGAATTTTTCCTGATTTACTTCTGTTAACAAGAACTGAGTTAACTTTTTCATCCTGACCCTTGGAATCCGTACACAGAGTTTTATGCTAGATTCATCCCTGTCCTATATGAGACTTACTGGCAGGTATACCTTCATCATCAGCTATACTTGCCTAGGTCTAGTAACCCTTCTGTACTCAAAGACAAACACAGGAAACATGTTTTCTCAAGTCAGTTATTTATTGCAACATAAACACAGAGAATTAATTGCAAAAATGGAACGTGAATACAAGCTAGAGCGCAAACAGGAACCAAGCCGGATGTGCTTGACCCAGCTGAATGGCCTAGATTAAGATCCATTAGATCCATTAGATGGAAGTTTATTAATAGCTCAGTCAGCCAGGTAAGATCTCAAAACCATGGCTTTTGCAACTAGAATAATGATATAAAGAGTACTACAAGTACTTTTAAAGTTTATACATTAATATCTGCACTTTGCAGATGTACTAACTCTGTCAGTGTGTCCTCAAGTGTTTCATAAATTACTTATTTTTAGCCCATTGACAAGCATTTTATTTCAATTTTTCTTTATTTTGGTCTTAAAATATTTTTAATTTCTCTGCTTTATGTATTTTGTAGATATTTAGTCTCTTGAGTATTCTGAGCCAACATACCTGCAATATCATTTCCTGAGCTGACTTTCTTTGTTGTCTTGTTTAGCACTGTGCATTTTTCACTCCTTAATTTTACTCCCTGTGCATCAGGACCACTCTCCCAGATTTTTTTCTTATTCAGTATACTGCAGTTTGCATTACTTCTTTGAGATTATTATCATTCTCCATTCGTTTCATGCTGTTTATAAGAAAAAACTCTACAGGGCTTTATTTTCTCTGCAGTGCATGCACAGAAGTCCCATTATTGTTAATGGAAGTTTCATGTGCCCATTAAATTGTAGAATCAGTACAAAAAGAAGGGAACTGTAATTGGCCTATCTTTTCTTGCAACATGGAAGCCTCTAGCTCATTATCTCTAAACTAAAAAAAAATCAGTATTTTAATGTCTATAGATTAACTTTAAATATCACTACTGATAATAATTCTGCTGTCTGTGTTGGCAGTTTTCTTCAGAGTTTGTGGGAGAAAGTGAGGAACAGTGATAAGGTGTTTAAAATTAAATTTACATCCAGTTTGGGAGGTTTGTGAATGTGTCATGTGTAATATATCGTGTATAAGATCTCAGAGATCTGAAAGAATTTTTTTTTTATGCTGGATCTCACTGGGTCATGCATAGTGCTGATAAAAAGGATACTATGTGCTCTTTGAGTCTGCTTGAATATTTGTTCTTAACCAGTTTTCTGAAATCATTGTCCTTGTTGCAAGTTCCTGCATGTAAAAGAGTTGTACATTTTGCAAATAGTCAGTATTGAATATTCTGAATTATGGTTTTTACAAGTAGAGAACACTAGCACAAATCTTACTTTTAGTAGATAGTGGTTGTTTAACTGAAATATGTTTTAAGTAGAATGAGTAATATAAAGTTATAGTACTGTGATTTATTGGGTTGTTTTCTTCACTTTGAATGCTTAGCATGAGTAGATGTATTTCCTGAAATCTTGGGCCCCAAGCTGTGAACATACACTTAGATGTGTTTTCAGCTGGAAGAGAATTTTCTTAGTAATTTTCCTGGTAGCTGGTACAGTGCTGTGTGCAGTCTTTAGTATAACAAGAATACTGACAACACACTGATGTTTTTTGTTTTTGAGAAGTGATGTTTAACCTAAGTCTAGGGTTACAGCAGCAAGCAAATACTCTTTAAGTCCAAACCAGAAGACAAAGGCACTAGAGCCATCAGCTAAATGTGCAACTTGACAAGAACAATTAACATGTAAAAAGAGGAAGATTTCAATAAGGTGCTAGAATATTCTCCCTAAAAATCACCACTGGACCAGGAGGCTCTGGTAAGGCATGTTGAGACGATGTGAGGGGAGAGTATAATTGACCAGGGCTTTCTTCATTTGAAATCCCTCCCCAGATGTATCCATCTCAAGCTGACCTGCTACTGTACCACACTATTAAATATTTACTTTTATGAATGTGACGAATGAGACTTTGCTATGGGAAACAGAGGATTGAGCCTGAAAAAGGAGAAAGAGCTCCAGAGAGTGAGTATGTGTGTAACAGAGGAGTTGACAGGAGCACCCTTCAGCTCACTGGAGCCATCCACTGCAAATGGTCTTAGAAGTTAAAGTCTTTCATGGTGAGTATGTGGGTGCTTGAGTGGTACAAGAATGCTCAGGCATTCTCCATTAGGAATGGTGAATTCTCCTAATTCTCCTAATAGAGAATGCCTTCTCCATGAGGATTTGGCTATTCCACTCTGACACTGATGAAGCAGGCACAGCATAAATAAAAACATAAAACAGACTCTTGGAGATTGTAATGTTTTCTGAAGTTATATTAAGTATGAGCTGTATTAGCAGCTTAAATTTTATAATATTTGGCTTTCAGAGAAGGGTGTATGAAATAATTAAATGGGACAAATCAAAAAAGGCAGGTAATTCATCTGCACAGAGAGACAGCAGCTTCTCTGTTTTAAAGCACATAAAATACATTAAATTATCATGTAGCATCACTTGTGGATTTGTTGACTCTCTTTGGGGACAAGAGCCTTGTAGAGGTACCTGGATACGTTGAAGCACTGGGTAATTATCAGTGGCATGAAATTAAACAAGAACAAATCCAGATTCTGCCCCTGGGATGCAGTAAAGCTGGGCACGAGTATAAGCTGGGAGAGCAGTGTGTGCAGAGCAGCCCTGCAAAAGGGATCTGGGGTGCAGGGGGGCAGCAGCTCAGGGTGAGCCAGCAGTTGTGCCCGGGCAGCCAGGAGGGCAAACCCCATCCTGGGGTGCAGCAGACACAGCATCACCAGCTGGGATTGGGATCATCCTGCTGGATTCAGCCCTGGTGCCCCTCACCCTGAGTCCCGTGTGCAGTGCTGGGCCCCACACTCTGAGAAGGGTGGCAAGAAGGTCCTGCAATGGTCCGGAGGAGGACAACAGAGCTGGTGGAAGGGATAAAACATGGGGAGGTTCAAGGCTGCATCAGGGAAAATTCAGGCTAGCCACTGGTAAATATTTAATTTCTTCAAGGGTGGTCAAACACCTGCACAGGCTTTTTAGAGAGGTTGTTGATGTCTTGTGCCTGTAACGGCCTTCAAAGAAGGCCTGTGGAATGCCAAAATTCAACTTTTATTCAGTACCAAATTGGCTGAGAAATTGGATTAGGTGATCATTCTAGTCCCTGTCAGCTGAAGAGATGTATTCCATCCATCAATTTTGGAAATGGTCTTCTGTCACCTTTACAAAATATTAAAAAAAATCTTGAACTAGATATGCAGAATTATGAATATATTATAATATATTTAATTTATATCCTTGAAGTGTTGGATAAATTTGAGTCAGAGCCTTTGAGGGTATCATCTCTGACCCTATGTCTAATAAATTAGCTAGACATAATATAGGATACTCTGTGTATATCACATATATAAACCTACAATATACATTACTGTCTCCTTTTACTTCTAGACATTCCTTATATTTCAGGAAGACTTTCTGATGCATAAGAGTTCTAGCTCCTTGCTTGCCACAGGCCGAGAAACTGCATAGGTGCTACCTGAAGCCAAACAGCATCTAGAAAGTAATTTATTCCAAGTCTCCAATGAAGTCTAGAGTGAAAAGTGTTCTCTGTGAATGTCTGAAGATGGTCTTGCACAATTGTTTTGGTTTTTTTTTTTTTATTTGTTTTGTTTTGTTTTGTTTTTTAAGGTGTGATTTTGACCTATCCATCTTTTCTTTAACGTTGCTTAAGAGCAGTTGCTAAGACCAGAGTGATTTCTCTGCTTGTTTCTGAGTTCTCCAAGAGAGTTACATCCTCTAGCTTAAAGGCTGGAAGAGCATCTAATGTGCATGTATCTGTTAACCCCTTTTCCTGAAATGCACAAAATCATTTTCATCTGAAAGACAGCAAACATCCTTCTTCAGGAATTATCTATATCCCTTCTATAATTTAGTACTGAGACATGAATCCAAGAAGAGTACAATCAGTTTTCTGAATCCTGCTTCCAAAATTTGTCTGGAATTGAGATTTGACAGTATTTTAGAAAGGGTATCAATATTTACTGAAACAAGAAACACAGAAGAAATCTTCTGACCACAATAATCTTGATTTTTTTTTTCAGGAATATATTTTGTAGGGTATGCAGTGAGAATTTTCTTCATTGTTGCTTCGTTTGAACCTTGTCTCCTGAAGACATTTGAACCCTCTTGTCTCCTGAAGAACTAATTAGGTGAGTATTTTATTATGCTATTGTTTTTTAAAAAAAACATTAGCGTCTTAGAAGAAGATACTGAGTCTGTTCTGATACTTTCAAACATTAGCAGTAGGTATCTGTGCTTAAAGGGGAAAAATTAAAAGAAAAATAGAAAAGCCCAAGATCTAACGTGTATTAAACAGCTTGCCTGGAGGTAATATGAGACAAAATGCCAATTTCGAGCTTTCATGCTATTAATTATAAGGCACTTCCATGCAGTAGATCTGTGTTTAGTTTTCTGTGATAAATACAATTACTTTTCTGTCTTCTGGATTATATTATCATCGACCCAAGCATTTAACTGAACTTTGGGATTTGTGCTAGGGAAATGAACTCTGTAAGTTCCGTTCAGTTCAGCCCTAAAATATTGCCTAGAGAGTGTCATTTAACCCTCAGAGTGGCTGAGTCTAAAAATTTTACAGAGAGAATAAAGTACTTTTTGTGATGGCATATGATACAATTTACCATCATTGATTTACCTTCGGTTTTGATAAACTAATATATAACACAGCTGGTAATTATATTGCATAACCCACATGAGAAAATGTATTAATTTTTAAAAAAAGAATAAGCAAAAATTAATGCATATTAAGAATTTTTCAATTCTAACTCATGCTATATGTTCTGCTATTTCCCTTATTATTTTTCTTTAGAGTAGTCTTCTCTGAATTACCCCTGAAAAATCAAATAAATTTTCCCAATGGTTGTGGAGTCCTACTAATGAAAAGTTACATTTACACTCTGACTACCTAGTCATGCTGTTCTATTTCTTTTTTGTTCTCTTTTGATATTAGGGTTTGTGCAAAAGTTAGTATTCATAGTGTGCTTACTTTATATTTAGAATCCTCAAACTTGTTATTATAACTGAATGAATAGTAACTAATGGATGCTTCATGTTCATTACCTCAAATAATATATACAATGTTAATTTTTCATTTTAGAATTTAATGCATGGAGAATTATTTAAAAGCACTCCCGAGTTTTCCTAAGCAAGCAGGGTTATATTGTTATTTGAATAAAACCTCTAAAATAGTTTCACAAAATTCTTTAGACAGTCAAATCTGGAGCCAATGGAGGGCAGTATATAATTTTTACTAGATAAGTAAATCTAGGGATTATAATCCAGGCTGGTGATTAAAAGTGCTATTTGTGTAGAAAAATAGTTTTAAATTGGCTTCATTAATTTAGAAATTTATTTTAACCTAGAAAAATGAAACCAAGGCAAACAGCAGCTGCCTTTAAAATGACAAAACCTAGTATTTTTGAGCAATGAGAAAAGCTTAGGGGATGTGAGATGTCATACATCAGTATGATCTGAGGCTACAGATTACGTAAGAAACTGCCATTCACATTCAGTGAGACTGAAATACACCTATTGCACCAAAATAACAATGGAAAATGTGAAGAAGGAGAAGATACTGAAGGAGGAAGCAACATCCATTGCAGAATGGAGGTGCAAAATGGTGTCTTAGAGCTATCTTAGAGACAATAGATTCTGCTCTTCCAGTATAGAAACATAGGACCACTGAGAAAAAGAGTACTAGTAGCTCTACTAGTACTCTAATACTAGTAGTAGCTCTACTAGTAGCTCTGCTACTACTGGATTCAATTCCTACCAAGAAAAGCATGCCAAGTTTGTTATGTAAAACCAAAACCAAAACCAAACAAATAAAACATTGCAGCAATGGAGGATAGAAAATAGTTGATTTAGAACTGTTGATTTTGCTGTGAAGTATTTCAGCTTTTATCTGATAGCTATAACATAGCAGAAAACATAGAGGTCATCAACTGCGGAAAAGAGAATGGACAAAAAAATCCACACCTTTCTTTTTTGTGAAATTTGTTCAGACAGTCCAAAAAAGGTCGTAAGGTAAAATAAGGTATTTTGTCTTCTCGGAAGTCCTGGCTTTCTACTAACTTGAGGAAAAAGACTGTCACATGGAAAAGCAGATTTCCAAGGTTACTGCCAAAGAATAGGCAGGACTATATAATTTCCTTAGGGAACCAATTTCTTCATATTTAATTTTCCACAAAAGTTTCAGCAGTTGCTAGTGGGAATGCTGATTAAATTCAATTTTAGTCTTGGGTAGTTGTATGTTGGCCAGAACCAACTTTCTCTTTATTTTTTGATTTTGCCATTTAAACCTTATGCAGTGCTGGTTACACAAATCATAGAATTGCAACAATATCATTAGAGCTCTACAATTAATAAGCACAGGTCCAAGCCTGAGCAGTCATCACTGAAAGGTTACATGAGGAAGAGGAAGTGCATGCTGCACTGTGGCTTGAGTGGTTTCACCTAAAGTGTACCAACAATTTCATGAAAAGTTCATGAACAGATAAAGACTAAGTTGTTAGCTGCATGAATAGAAATAAAATATTCATCCACCTTTGTAACAGAAATCTGGCTGGCAACTATGTTAGTCAAGACACTGAGAACACATTTGCAGATCCTATTTTAAAATCAGGGCTGGAAGTTTCCATAAAAGCTGCATTGATTCTTCTTGTACAAAAAAAATATACATAGGACTTAGTTTAATTTAATTCCATGTCCTACCTTTAACCCCTGTAATTATATTGTCTAAGAAATTAGATAGCTAGGAGCTTGAGATCTGACTTAATGCTGTATTTTCTACTGAGGGATTGGTCAGGCAAAATATGGTTTGGCATATATGCATGTTTTGCCTTTGGCATCAAGCTGCGTTGCAGTTCTTGTTGTTTGCCTTGATGTATATCACCTCCACATCTAGGAAAATTAAGAGCTACACTTTAGGTGCAGATAAAAAACCCTGCAGATTAAACAATGGAAAAATTCTTTCTCCAAGCTAGTGTAGGAGACAGAACACAAGATGTCTACTCAAAGTACATAAAAATAAGGTCTTACAGGAGCATTCAGCTGCTTATAGAAGCTCTTAAATTTAATAGAAATTGTTATATCCAAAAAACTTCAAAAAACTATATATTGAATGACTATTTACACATGATAAGCAAAGATAAGAAGGAAGAATGGAGACATAAGGATATGAAACTGAAGGAAGTAATGAAAGAATAGATTAAAAAAAATGAGTGAACAAAGTGATGAAAGGCTCAGGCATAACACAACAAAGCCTGCAGGGAGGGAAAGAAGGGGATGACCTTGTTGAACCCATTTACTCATTTACTCACTGAAGAAAAGAATGCCTGGGAGAGTGGAAAATATCTACGAGAGAGGACAGCAACCCCTAACAATGGGTATACACAAGTTAGAAAAATTATTCCATTAAATTCTATTAGAAATTTAAGCCTAAAAGCAATACCTGCAGGTTTTCTGTTTGCTGCAGATAACAAAAACTGTGATTTAAACTCGTATGCTGAGAAATAGTACAATATTTAGGTGGTAAGAATTCAACAGTGTAAAAGTGGTTCCATGAGACTTTGGACTCTGATGGATCAGAGAGTTTTGACCTTGTAGAGGGATAATACACTATACTCTGATGAATTCAGTGAGAAATAAGAGAAGATAGGAAAATGTATGCATGTGGTAAGAAAAAAATGATTTTTTGAAGAAATGCTAGACGTAAGAAAGGCACCTTTATAAAAACAGATATTATTTTACTTTTTGCTCTGCATTATTGATTGCCCCATGTTTGAGATTTTCAGAGGTTTTTGGAAATTTTTTTGGTGCTGAAACACCTATATTACAGTGCTACTGAATTATTTTCTCTTGAGATGTGGGCCCACTTTCCCAGGAAAGACTACATGAAAAGATATGAGCACAGCTACATTAGATGTCAGCAGTATTTAAGCAAAAACCGAACAATTTTTTTGTAGCAAAGAATGCCACAAAGGGGTCAGCTATAGCATATCTGTTTAGAGGAATTCTTTTACCACAAAATTATAGTTCATTTAAGGAACATTGGCAGGCAAGGATCAGAGGCAGAGTGATCTCACTCACAGGGACTATTTTCTACAGATCCTCAACAGTTACATGACTTGGGAACTTAGAGAAAAATATCATAACAAGAATATCTCAATTTCATTACTCACTTTGTTTTCCCATTGATTGCTTTTACAGATCTTGTGACGTTATGGCACTTGGAAATTGTATCTATAGCTGTTTTCTGGGAAAAAAATTACATCACTGTAACTGCTAATTGACAAACTCTGGCTTTTCTCTTTACTAGATTTATCTTAACCCTCATGAAATGTAAGAGACTTGACAGTTTTATTTTTACTTAATCATTATTTCCTATCTCTGTTGAGCACAAAATTTTTCCATTTATATTTCATTTTATAGTAGTTTTCTTTTAATGTTTTAAAATACCACTGTTCATGCATAATAAATATATTATCTCCCCTTTGGAAATTTATCAGTTATTTATCTATGCAGTTCTTGGCAAAGTCAGTTATTTGTTATAATTAGTATTTTAATAATTCAGAAAGGACATAGATTTATAAATTATATGTTAGCAGCATACAAGCACCAAATAATGTTGGATCAGTAAAGTCTTCTAAAGTGTGTCATCACCGTTATTACCCCTTTTGACTGTTTATATTATTATGGTTAAAAAACGGGAATGTTTTATGAGGCTGAAATCTATGATCACAGTAATGGTTTTTTGAAATAGGCTTTTAGGATAGCAATTACTTTCTAATAGATGTAAAAGAAAAAAAAATGAACCAAAAACTAGTACAACAAAATTGGTATTTTGTAGCTATTTCCTTCAGTTATTCATTAGAAAATATATTTTAACATATATTTCATGATTTAAAATAACCTCATGTTGAATATCTAAGTTATGCATGCTTCTAAAGGGGAGACAAGAGCTCAGAATAAAATTTATAGGAGCCTTTTAGATCTGTATAGAACATGGGATATTATAGCTATTTTTCAATTTTTTTTCCATGAAACAAACTTTTAAAATAAATCATTTTTCCAAAGTCAGCATTTTGGTTGTCACAGTAACTAAGCAAATCTAAAGACACTTGATATAGGAAATTTAGACATAGATAGTACCCTGCTACCTGCTTCTTGCCTTGCTATCTGCCTATGCAGTTAATTGAAGTTACTCTCCCTTGCAGGAAGACACACTACGGGAGTATTCTCTCTTGCAGAGAATGTCTTAGGTGCAGAGTGTGGAGCAGGTGGTGGGAAAGCAGGAGAATGAAAGTGAGAGAGAGTCAAAGATCCTCTTCCACATCTCCTTTAAACCCAATACCCTCCTCCAACCACGTGTAGTCTCAGAGTAAGGGAATAAAAATGACTGGACCAGGATGAGACGACGAACACCATGTCCCACAAGGCCACTGGCCCTTATTGTACAAGATGTAACTTTTGTCAGAGCTGCAAAATATTTAAGTGTGAAAATGTTAAAAAGTACATTTAATTGTATTTTTAATACAATAGTATATTCTATTCTATTTTTAATAAGATGTTTGAGTGTCATTGTATTCTAAAGAAAAATGATAAATTCACTCATTGGGGACATTTTAAGGAATAACACTGTTTCTTAAGTGCTCATCTTTCACTGACAGTAGTTTGTCAGAGCTCATTTTTCATGTTTGTGCATGTGTGCCCTTAACACAACTCAGGAGAGCACGGGGAGAACTGGTCAAGAGAAGTGTTCACATGATAGTTGCCAGTGGAGATAAAACAAAAAAGAGGCTTCTTCAAGGATCTGGTGATAACTACTTTTTTAAACTGGAGCCTTAACCTCTTTTGAAAAATGCATCCCTTGTTTTAATTTTTTAATAACAGAAAGAAATACTGAATCAGAGTTTTAATTGTATATTTTAACCCCTCTTTTAAGAATGTAACATAGGCTGTATATTTGCAGAAGAATGGTCAAGATCTTGCATGTGGGAGGAGGGGACAGGGAAGATGGGGCGGGGGCACCCTGGGAGGATTCTACTATATAAACATCAATCTCCTGCAGTCCACTCCTTCCCTTCTGGAATATTCCCCGTTCCCCACTCCCCCATTGGATCTTGTCACAAGACCACCCTCTCCCCAAATTCCTATAGGTGTACCCCTGATCACCCCACCTTGTCCCCTCCTCTGAGCCCTTTCCCCACTGGTTGATTGTTGATTTGTACCCCGACCCTGCCTACTCTCCCCTTTATAAACCTCGGTCCCACCCCGGTTCGGGGCTCGAGCTCTCCCTGACGCTGTCTGCCTTCTACTGCGGTTGCACCCCTGCTTTCCTTCCCTCCTTGAACCCTCGGACCATCCTCTAATAAACCCAGTTGGGTCTGCACCAGTGCCTCACGTCCTCCTTCTCTCTGGTCGTGCGATTGATATACATCCAGGACTGTGCGTATGGTGGAAGAGGTGGAGCCGCTCCCACTGGACCCACGAAGGAGTGACCTGCCTGCACCCACACAGACATTCCCCCATGAGGGGAACAACCCAACACTTGCATTAGAGATACGCTCCTGCCACAGACCTTCTTAAGACAGGCCTGAAAGATTTCTTGCCTCTGCAAATCATTGTCAAGTCTTTTGAACATAACAGAAGTCATAAATAACATTTTAAAAGCAAAAGAGTATTTACTTGGGAAGTTTTACTTTCTGCTCTCTGTTTGTCAGTTCCTGTCATCCTCAGAACATCTTGCCACAGCAGAGCTAAAGCCAGTAAAAGAAAGAAAGATCTTTAAAAGATCTTTGAGCCACTTTAACCTTGTGTGTGAATAAACACCTTCTTTTAATTTTCAAAGGGTAATTCACATTCAAGGTCCTCTCCTGGCCTCTAAGCCTAGTTCACTAAAGGCACCTTAAACCACAGAAAATACTCTTGTTACTCGTGTTGATAGTGATAGGAATAGCAGTAGGATAGTTATCAAGTAACTTGTGATTTTTATGGAGAGTGATAGCATTGATTTGGAAATAGAAGATAGCAGAATAGGATTACAATTATGAACTTTTAAAATTTCTTAATGTTAATTACCAGAATGCTCAAAGATATATGCACAAAAATAGCAGCTGAGATTATGTCCTAAACTTTTTTCTTATAATGTAAGAAGATCATTGCCTTTTAGTGCAGTATTTCTGTCAAATGCCTAAGTACTACTAAGCACTTGGGAACAAATTATAGATATAGAAATATATGAAGTAGTCCAATACAAAGCAGAATTTGCAAATAGTCCAGTATTTAGCTGTCTTGAGCATAGTGAGATGATGATTGATTTATTTATTTTTCTATCTCAGGAAAATACATTTTATACATTATCTTTGTGTTGTGTGTGAAATATTGTGGGGGGGTGTATGTTGAGGAATGGCTAACATGACAGGGGTCACATAAGACATTCGCTTGTTAGCTGACCAAAGGCTGGGAAAGTACCAAACCCAGCTAATCCGAGTTTTTGAACCTGCAAGACATTGTGTCCTTGAGCATAGCTGTGGCACGATAACAAGTAGACAGGGAGACGTGAGAAAAAAAGAATGTGAGCCTGAAAGACTGAAGAAAAGTTGCTATTATGGTATAACCAATAGACTGTTTAGCTTTAGAATATGTATGAGCTTATTACTTGTTGTGTATAAAGTCTGGTGCTCAAAATGAATAAATGGAAGCTTTCCGAACACTCATATTGAGCGTGTGAAGTTTTTCCCTGCACCAGCCAAATAGCCCTCACCGCGACAGATGTACGTATAGCAACAGTTACTATTTTATTTCTGCCATTGTTGGTTGTGCTGTTTCCTAAAGCCTTACCATCGTATATTCAGGAATGGCCTTGGACCATTTGTCTAAATCAGCGCAAGCCTTACCATCACTTGTGAAAAGTTTGCTACCTTATCCTGCCTAATAATGAGTGTGGACTTGAGGACACTTAAGACAAAACAAATGATGCCAGACAGAATTTCAAGTTCAATATTTACAGTGTGCATGAGTTTTCTAGCTCTGTATATCTGTCACATGTATCTGGATGTTAAACAGGGCATAAGGAACGGTACTTGCTGTTCAGGAAAATTGATTTCAGGGAATGAATCTTTCTTAAACATTCCAATAGCTTTGTACCTGCTCTACATATTACCAAATTTATTTACATACTTCACATTCTGAGGATTTCTGTACCTAATTTAATTTTCCATATATATTTGAGAGAGAGAGAAACTGCCCAAGAAAGTTCAGTTCCTTGTACCAATCTCTGAGAGATGTAGAAGACAGTTCCTGCAACTTTAATCACCTTAAGAGCAGCATGTATTAATCCTCAGGGGAATATTTTCTGTTTATCAAGATTTTGTAGTGATAATATGAGTTCTACTGGCTTTACAGTGAATAGGAAATGCACAGTGTTAACAGTTACTCTATATTCAGCTTGAGATATTTCAAAAGTCTAACTTATTACCAAAGGATTTATGCACAAGCACAATGCCATTTTGTAATGATGTTACAGCAATCTACAATATTTAATTAGCCTCTACTGGACCACGCAATTCAGCTTCAAGAGTTTATCCATCAGTTCTCTCTTATCCTAGCTGAAAATCCATGGCAGGCACACCTATACTGGTGTAATTGAACTCTGTACCTCTCTTTACCGTTTGCAGCAGCCTTGGCTCCTAGATGCTGTGTCACCACATGTTTCAGTTGCACTAGATATTGCAAGGCAAGTAGCCTAGTGATGTTGTGCTCTGTGCATGTATATGACTGCCTGAATCTCTTTTGGTTTCCTCATTTTGAAGAGCAAGCTCCTAAAAGAAAAAATATGTCAAAGCCTAATGTGGAAATTCTTCTGTGGGACAGGCTTTCTCCAGCTCTTGCATATATTAAAAATGTTTGATTTGAGCCCTGTTGGCTGATTTATCGTGCTTACTTTGATTGCTGTGGAAATATGTTTTGAACCAAAGTTGTCATGCTTTTATGGGAGCTGACAGGCTGCTGCTTACGTGTCATGAGAAACAAGAGCTTCTCCTTGGTTTATATACTAGAAATAAGACTGTTACATCCCAAAGAATACTGGTTTTGCTCTTTTTTTCCAATCTTATTTCCCATTATTAGAAATCCCAAATATAAGTATTGAAATACTTAGTTGTTCATATTACAATTATGTACTATGGGCTGTAAAGACACTATTATGAAAGGTTTATACCTACCTCTCTGGATAGAATATATATGTCTATTTTCTAGATCTATTTTTTATATATATACATTAAATACAATATATCTGGTATTAATTAATTGTATTAATGTATTAATTAATTAATTAGACCACCTAAATTTTGCAATATTCATAGAGAAAGTGTGTATGCATGTGTGTATAGATATGGAAGATATATTTAAAAAAATAATTTAGAAATTATTTAAACTGCAACCTGTGACCTCAAATTTTCCAAGCTTGTCAAATTTGAGTTTCTATAGTTTTTGTAACAATCCAGATTTCCTTTTGAAGAGAGGTTTTAACAGAAACTTTTAAATGGTTGAAAAAGAGCTGGTGCAACTGGAATATTTGTATAACGCTGAAGAAATAAGAAAGATAATTTGGACTGAATCACATCTCTAATTGGCTTGAAAAGAACTTAACCCATTGTAAAACTGCAGTGGTATAAATGGAAATCTATCGGATTGATTTTTGAGGAACTTAATGTAGTGCTGCTAGTTCAAAACTCAAACACACTGTTTAGCGATAAGGTCATTAACTGACAAATACTTTCACTTAAAGGATAAAAATCTACAGATTTTTGCAGTGCATTTTGCGACTTTACAGATTGCAAGTTATTTGGTATTGTGAATCTACAATATGCATTATGAATTACTCAAATCTTACTTTTTCACTGGTGTATGAAAAATTTATCTAGATGACTTCCATGAATGCTAACAGAACTCCACTTCCATAATACCTGCTGTAGATAGCCCTGGGATTTGGAACAGTTAATATGAAACAGTCAATTTGCATGGTGTACTTGATTTAAATCAGAGTCTCGTGGTGGTGGTGGTGCTGCTGCTGGGGTGCTGCAGGTTTGGCCTCAGTGAGAAGGCACCCAGATCTGATCTATGTCATACCCAGCAGTCTCTAATGGACCTGTTGAAGTGCACAGCTGAGCCCTTCAGCTGGCGACTCCTGTGTGATAATATATTTCAGAGGGGTTAAAAAATGCTTTGTGGCTGCTGTGTGGGAGAGGAGTGAGAGAAATGTGAGAAAAACATTCCTGCACACACTAAGGGAGAAGGAAGGGGAGGAGGTGTTTTGGGTGCTGGAGCTGAGATTCCCCTCCCGCCTGTGGTGCAGCCCATGGCATGGCAGCTGAGACCCTGATGCCCATGGAGGATGCAGAGATCCACCTGCCGCCTGTGGAAGAGACCAACAGTGGAACACATGGATTCCTGTAGAGACTGTGATCCTATGAAGAGAGCTTATGCTGGAGTTGGCTCCTGGCAGGATCTGTGGTTCTATGGAGAGAGAAGCCTATGCTGGAGCAGGTTTGCTGGAAGGAACTGCAGTCCATGGAAAACCCACATTGAAGATTTCTGTTTGTGAAGGACTGCACCTCATGGAAAGGATACATGGTGCTGGAGGAGTTTGTGAAGAACTGCAGTCCATAGAAAGAATGCATGTTGGAGAGGTTTATGAATGACTTTATTCTATGGAAGGGACCAAATACTAGAATAGGTGATGAGTGTGGGAAGGAAGACTCATCAAGGTATATGAACATAGCCGTGTCCTTTTTCCCATACTCCTGCACTGCTTGGGGATAAAAAAGTAGAATAGTCAGAGGTGAAGCTGAACCAGACGGAGGTATGCAGGAATGGAAAGAAGATATTTTTAGACTTATTTTTCATTATTCTACTTGGTCTAATTGACAGTGAATTAAAATAACTTCCCCTAGTTGAGTCTGTTCTGCCCAAATGATACTTGCTGAGTGGTCTCTCTGTCCTTATCTTAACCATGACCTTTTTGTTGTAATTTTTCCCCTTGTCCTGCTGACCAGGGACAGTGACCACAGCAGATGAGCATGTGATGGCCTGCCAAGTCAACGGACCACAGTCATTTTGTTGGTGCCTGACTTGGGAATTTTAAAGAATTCAAGGTAAGGACAGTAACTGGGAGAGTTAGCAGGTAAAATGTGGACCGAACTTTGCTAGAGAGCAGAATAATTGTGGAAATATCTGGTGTAATTTTGGTGAAGTGATAAGGGCTAGTGTGTGTAAATGCCAGTAGGGCTTCTAGTAGGAAATGCAGCCTGGGGACAATTGGTAGGCTGTTTCTAAAGGATTAAACTGCTTATCAAGGATGCCATGCTGGAGATGGGGAAAAGCGTGAGGTGGAAGTAGCAGCAGAGAGGAGCTGTTACAGACTGAGCAGAATCCCCTTTCCCTCTTCCTCTGTGTTACTTGCAACAGGGTGGATAGAAGAATTTGGAGTGGAGGAATAAAGTTGAGACTAAGGCTGGAATAAAAATGTTCTAGTTTTTCACTTTGCTTTTCTCCATTCTACTATATTTTTAATTTGTAATTTATTTCCTAATGTCAAGTCTGTTTTGCCTGTGACTGATTTCCTTATCTTTTACTCAATCCATAAATATTTTTATCTTGTTTTCTTCTCAAATTCTGTTGAGGAGGTGGAGGAATGGAGCATTTTTGTAAGCCCCTGACAGCCTGGCCAGCTGAGGGAGGTTAACCCACTACAAGTGGCATGACATCATCTTGTTGCTCCAAACTTACAAAGCTGACTTACTTTCCCTGCAAAATATATAAGAACACTAGACTGATTGAGAGGGAGAAATTCCTGAGAATCTGCCAGCAGTCTAAGGATATATTTTGGAGCTGATTTCATATGTCGTATTGCACAATTATGATGTTATCCCGGTTTGGCTACACAATCAACCATGGAGTAGACAGCATGAAACCACACTTAAGGCAGTGCTTCCATTTGGTCTGGTGGTGCTGTCTCTGGAGTCGAGGAGAGTTAAAAGGTGGTGAACTGAAAGCAAGCAATCAATGGAGTTCTGCTGTTAGCCAACTTGACAGCTCAGACCTGGTTTAAAAAGGCTGACCTTCCTTTCCTGCTCGCCAGTGACTGCTAGTTAAAGCACAAGGTTAATCATCTCTAGGACTTCTAAGGATTCATTCAGAAAAGCAAAGTACAGAAAACTAGTTGGGAAGATGATGACATTATGGAAAAAACCATTGTGCTATAAACCAACTTTTTATACAAATGCTCCAGCTTTGAAATGGAACCCCGGAATATTCTCTCACGTGCAACTCTGGCCACAGAGAAACATCTTGCAGGGTTAAAAAATATTTTTGAAATATATTTCTGAGAGATGGGATTTCCTTCTAATTTCAGGAACTGAAAATGGGTTCTGGGAATTCATCTCATGCTGAAGGACAGGACATAATCATGACAGCTATCTTTTGTGTGTTTCCTCAGGAAAAAAGAAAAAAAAGTTTTAATTAAATTTATCATTTTACAATGTTTTTAAATGTACTTGTATGATGTTTCCTTTTAGGAGTGGGCTCTAGATCCTGAGTGAGAGATTTTTTTAATATTGAGAGGATGGATGTGAGCTCAGATATACCTTTCTTTGGACATTAAAAAAAATTCTTTCAAATTTCTTTCAGCCGCATCTTCTTAAGGACAGTACAGGAACTGAAGTGCTCAGCTGTCTTTTGAGATTCAAATTTTCAAGTTTTCCTATTTGATTTGTCAGTAATCTACTGTCCTCTTTTTAAGACTTTACATATCCAGATGAAAAGTAGCTGATTTCATCTATAGTTCAAGTATTCAATACAAGTACTGCTTTCTGCCATTCCTTCCTACCTTTTCTCCTTTGGTTTCACACTGTATCTTATGAATACTATTATTTTCTCCCACACATTTCAGAAACAGCTTGCATAATTTTTGTGCATTCATCTCTGCTTTTATCTGGCAGCATTATTTTTGTTATCATTACAGCTGAATTTTTCTGAACTATTTTCTTGGACTGCATTTTCAGAAAGTCTCATGCTGTTAAATGTTATAACATGGAGGCCCACTTTACTCCAGTTCTGCCCCTAATTGCTGTGTCTCTGTCTGATTAAGCTGTCTCCTAAAATGTCTCTAGCCAGACCCCATTGTTTTACATTTTCTGTGTAATTTTAGCACCAATACTTGATTCAGTTTTGTTGTTTGGACTGAATATTCTTTGGAATTTTTCTTCCCCCTGTCTTGAATTTCAATTTTATTCAGCTATGTTCCCAGACCTTCTCAATGAATTTATAAGTTATTTGAAATGTCAGCCAAAGCTGAATTTATCCAGAGGTGATTTCTAAGTTGAGTGGTAGTTTGCCTCTTCCTTGTCAAATGTTACAATTAAAAAATGAAGCAAAACAAAATTCTACTGAGAGAAGCATTCTCACAGACTTAATATGCTGTGTAATACAATTCTTAAGCATTTAATGTGACTTACAGAAATTATACCATTTTACTTTGTACAGATATTGCCAGAGTTGAATGCCACTGTCCTGTTCTCTGTAGAGTCTATGCAAATGGTATCAGTCTTAATTGCAGAAATGTTAGCTGCTATTACACGTTCCTCATTTTGTCTCCTTGTAACAAGCCTGGTCTCCTTTATCTAGCCTTTTCTATCTTAACACTTATTTCTTTAATCTCGGTTCTGTCTCCCATTAATGAGAATATAATTGTCACTTTAAAATGAATTGAAGTACTTAACAAGTTGCAGCACTTCCCTGAAATTTTATGCAATATACATTGTTGTCGATGCTTGTGGAACAAGATATTGCTTTGTCTTGGAGTTTAGCTGTTATTTTCCTTTCTTTGATTTCTTTGCAGTCAACAACTCTGAATTAGTTTATGCTTCAAGTGTTATTCTCTGCTCATTGCAAAAAAGAGGAATGCACAAAATCTTAGGGAAAATAAATCTCAGAATACTGAGATCAACTGCCCTTCCATCCTCCTCATATCCAGCTCTCTTGTCAGCAATCCCAGGGCAAAGAAAACAAATTGATCTAAGTATCAGCAGTTACGTATTACCTGGATAAACAATAACTTCACTGTATTTTTGTTCAAAATTTTAAGATCTATTCTCATTTTCAATACATGTCCTAATTTGTGGGAGTAGAGACATAAAACAAGGAAATTAAATATGTGATTGCTCAGGAAGAAGTTTGTGAAGAAATTATACAACTGGGTAGATGACCATGCCAGTGTTGTAATCTAAACATAGTGTGGTTGTCAGTTTGGGTGTAAAAACCTCTCAAATATTTTCCAAGATATAGGGGTTCCTTACTTCTATAGAAAGTGCAAATAAAGTTAATTACATCAACAGGGGTGAAAAGGTGCTCCTAGTAACAGATATTTTTCTTCTGAGAAATTAGAAATAGTGAATTTACATTACTAAGGATTAAATAAAGTAGGAATTCTTATATTTCTGTATTTTGTATTCTATATAAAAAGACATTAATTAATTAATTCTTTCATTCACAATCCCATTTTCATCTACCTGCAATGGAAAAAGGGAAAGGGGAGAATAAAATCCAAGATTTTTTTTCAGTGCTTTTACAATGGATGAGAAGCAAAAAATTTAGGTGAGGTTTAAAATGCCTCAAACATTGAATGATAATGTGAAACAATCTCAAACATTGAAAAAGAATTTTGAATCCTGTTGTTTTGTCTGTCCTGCTTGAGATACCAAAATTGAATTTTAAAAAGATAATTGAATTGTGCTCTCCAAAAGCTGAAGTGCTGAATCATAACATTTTAAATTATGGTGACAATGTCTAATGTGAATGACCATGATTTGGTGTTGACACTAAAGAGTCAAGAAATGAGGTAAGAAAGAACATATATTATTTTGTTTTCTACTTTTAAAAGCTTCTGATTTAGAATAACATCTTAGTTCTTTTCCAAAGAGCAATTTTCTTTTGGGGTTCCTCACAGCATATTATTCCTGAAACATGCGTTATCATATATTAACTAGAATTTTGCTTAAAGTAAGAAGAAATTACCTAATCAGTAAAGTATTTTATGGATTTTTCTCTACACCTTTCATATTAAATTGATTCAATCAATTTAAAATGTTTATTATTTTTAATTTTTTTTTTTAAAAACTGTGGTTTGGAGTGAGTCTACAGTGTTACTGCATAAAATAAGTAAAGAAGTGTCAGGTTGGTTTTGCAGAAGCGGGCACTGAAGTTAAATCATCCTCTTCCTTAAAAAATATAGCTCTGGAAATCTAAAGATTGCGTTTTTCACAAAAGGCAACAGCTATGAAACATTGTTCCCATCTAAAGTGTTTGAGAATGTGAATGAAAAATAATTAGAAAACAGTTATTAATAAATCAAATTTGTTTTCTTTTGGTGATTCTTTTGTATTAATCATATTTAAGTCATAAGGGAAGGGGAAATCCTCTTACAGTATTCTCCAAGACAGAATTCTACAGAGATCTATTTCCTTTAGCAGAGATCCATTATCTAGAAAGAGGTTTTAGCCCTAGAGTGTTTATTAATTTAATGAAAACCCTTAGATGAAGCTCATCAGCTTCAGAGGTACTTTGTGATGAAATTTGTGGTATTTCAAAACATACATGTATGAATTTATTTGAAGTTGCAATGTTTCAAAAAGATAATTAATCCTATTATAATATATCATTAGGAACAATTTCTCTGTAGTAAGTAATATGAATTGCTAAAACTATCTATTTTAAAGTTTCTAAAATGAAAAGAGCTTGCCTGAGGGCAAAAATCTGTGTGTTTTTTTAGTACTATCTAGTTATTAATCTATGTATGAGTAACTGATTTCTAAAAATTAATGCAGGAGCTAATAGACACTATCTATGCTACATTCTAAATATGAAGATAATGAGGTGGAATCTGGTCTCATACATTTGCATAATATTGTGCTTTAAAAATTTATAGCTTTGGTCAGATATTTGCTGACTGAGTATTCTAACAAATAATTCAAATATTAATAAGTACATTTTACCAGGAATGGTGTCTTGGAACCAAATTCCTTTACATGGAGAGATTTTCATAATTTAAGAATAGTTTTGTTCATACTGGTGTTCTTTGCATCTTTCTGATGAGGAATAACAAATGTAATCCTTTTCTAATGTTAATTTAATTAAGTAATAATTTGTTGCTGACATGGAAGAAATCACCGAGGAAACAGGGCAGTTTATTTCTAAGGGAGCAGGAGTAGAGCTCTAAATGTGTTCAATTTCTGCTGCTTTCTAGGCATTAATGATTAGTAGGGTAAGCCTTATTTTCACCCCTCACCAGAGTGACATCACATACAAAACTTAAGTGAACCAAGCTATATACCCAAGGAGAATGATGCCTCTGTCTTTTTACTACTTTATTAAAATATATATTCTGACTTTCTTTTTATTTTCTTCCCTCCCCTATCACCCCAGAAGAAGATATAAAATTAGATAATACTTCTCAAATACTTTTTTGTAGCCAGTAGATGGTTGACTTTATAAGACTCAAGTTTTCCCTGGATGTGATTTCTTTCTTTCTTTTTTTTTTTTCAGACATCACTGATACTAGCTGAAGTAGGAAGTTCAAAGTACACTATAATTGCAATTGTTACATTGAGAGGCCACCTTAGGAGTCAGGGAGAAAGCAGAAACCTGCGGTGTTTTGCTGAATCTTTCTCCCTTTCTGACAGCCTCTGGCCACAATGGCAGAGATTTCCCTGATTCATCCTGCCTGTTAATGAAGACCTTCTTTCAGTATTAGTTTCTGGGGAAGGTAGAATGGATTGGGGAAAGTTGCTAGGTTCAGGAGAATTTTTATTACCAGACTTTGATCTAGAGAAGCAAACTCATGGTGAGGAAGGCTACCAAGGAAAATTTTAGACCAAGTCACAGAATGGTTGAGGTAGACCTTTGGATATTGCGTTGTCCAAATGCTCTGCAGAAGCATGTTTACCTACACCAGGTTCCTAGGGATCAGATCCAAGTGGGTTTTGAATATATCCAAAAAAGAAGACTCTGCAACCTCTCTGAACAACTTATTCCAGTGTTCTGTTAACTTCGAAGCGAAGAAGGTTTTCTTCATATTTAGATGGAGCTTCCTTTCAGTTTGTGATCACCTCTTGTTCTGTGGCTGGGCACTACTGAAAAGTCTGGTCCCACCTTATCTTCCTGTACCCACTCTTGAGTTTTATGTATGTATTAGAATCATAAAATGTTAGAATTTTTGAGGTTGGAAAAGGCTTTTATTATCCTAGAGCCAAACTACTAACCAAGCACTGCCAAACTGACCACTAAACCATGTCCCTCTGTGCCACATCTACATGACTTGTTAACACCTCTAGGCATGTTGATTCCACTTCCATGGGCAGCCTGTTGCAGTGCTTGACGATAATCTAGGTGAAGAAATATTTCCTAATATGTAGTCTATGCCTTCCTGGTGCAACTTGAGGCCATTTCCTCTTATCTGTCATTGTTTACAGAGAAGACACTGTCCCCACCTGGCTACACTCTCCTTTCAGGTGGTGGTGAAGAGTCATAATGTCTCCTCCGACCCTCCTTTTCTCCAGGCTAAAGACCCAGAGCTCCCTCAGCTGCTTCTCACAGGACTTGTGCTCCAGACCCTTCAGCAGCTCCATTGTCCTTCTCTGGACACACTCCAGCACTTGAATATCTTTCTTGCTATGAGGATCCCAAAACTGAACACAGTTTGGCCAAGTGTGGCCTCACCACTGCAAAGTTCAGGGGCACAGACACTGCCCTGGTCCTGCTGGCCACATTGTTTCTGATACAAGCTGGGATGCCATTGGCCTCCTTGGCCACCTGGACACAGCTGGCTCATCTTCAGCCGCTATTAATCAGCACCCCTAGGTCCTTTTCTAATGAGCAGGTTTTCAGTATTTCTGTCCTCAGCCTGCAGCACTACCTGGGGCTGTTGTTACCCAAGGGCAGGACCCTGTACTTCGCCTCATGGAAACTTGGCCCATTGATCCAGCTTATCTATATCCTTTTGTTGAGCTTTCTGGTCCTCCAGCAGACAAACATTCCCACCCAGCTTAGTGTCATCTGCAGACTTACTGAGAGTGCAAAGCAGGACTGGTCTCAATACTGAGCTCTGGGAAACTACACTAGTGACCAACCACCAACTGAATGCAGATCTCACCAGCACTTTCTGGGCCCGGCCATCGTGACAGATTTTTACTTAGTGAAAGGTGTACCAGTCCAAGCCATGAGCAGCCAGCGTCTGCAGGACAATGCCGCAGAAAATGGTGGAAATGGTTTCACTAAAATCTGTAGACAACATCCACACCCCTTTCCTGACCCACTGCGTGCATCAGCTTTGCATAGAAAGACATAAAGTTGGCCGGGTTGGTCACAAACCAATGTTGGCTGGGTCTGACCCCCTAGGTCTTCTGCACTTGCCACTAAAAATGATCTGTTCCTTGACCTACTCCAGCACAGAAGGCAGGCTGACAGGCCTGCAGCTCCTTCTGTGTGGAGCTCTGTCCAACAGCTCAGCCCCCAAGCTGTGTTCGTGCATGGGGCAATTTCTTCCTCTGTCCATGATCCTACATTTGACTTTATGGAACTTCATTATGTTCCCAACTCTTGAGCCTCTTCAAGTGTCAATGAATGACAGCACAGATTTCTGATGTATCAATCAGTCCTCTGTAGCATTGTGTGTTTTATATAGGTTTTGTTGTAAAGTTGGTTATTTTTTATAAGTTGAGAATTTGGTTTTACCCTCGGTTCCCCCCATGTTCTCCCTTGTAATGGTTCATTCCTTCCACCAGTTACCTGTCAATCATTGTAACCAACACCCTTTCTTTTCAAGAAATGTCTATGTCAATCATCCCTCACCTAGCATATGATTTGTCCTCTGAGCCTTTTCCCTCCCCTAGGCCATTCCTATTGGTTCAGTTGTGTCCCTTGCTCCACTCCTGGGCTTTGTTCATTGGTCCCTCGTGTCTCCTTCCGTTACACCTTTCCCCTTTATAAGTGCCTCCCTAACGGTTTTTCCCTGACACCGTCACTGGCCCCACCTGAGTCAATAAAGGGTCTTGGCATCCACACGCGTGTCCACTCCTTCATTCCTTTACCTCAGTTCTTCGCAGTCCTGCTCTCACCTGTGTCACTACGCCGCAGACGGAGGCACTACTCGGAGTTCTCACAGAGGACCTGGGAGTGGTGGGATTCGTAGCCTCCACATCACTCCGGGCACGGCTAGCAGGAACCCATCAGCTCCAGTGGCTGCGGGACGAGACTGCAGTCCTCCACAGAGGCAAGGAAAGTATGGAAATAAAGTATAATCAGGAATGAGCACCATGAGGGTGTTATGACCTATGTGATTCACAGGCACCATAAATTGCACAGGTGTGACATGGCCATGGAGTGACAGTGGATCGCTGTTGAGCCTCAGGAACCACAGCGTTCCTTTGAGGGGCATGAGTAATGTGTAGTAGTAATGTTATGCAGACATGGCTATTTTTTATTTGTAGGACTTGTGATAAGTATGAAAATGCAGTTTGATGGTCATATAAATAAGGGATTTTGTTATTTGCCTTGTAGGATCAGAAAGGTGTATCATTCCAAATACAGTTTGTTTTGTTTTGTGGTTTATTTTTTTCGTTTGGTTTTTTTTTTTAATTTGTAGGGAAAATCAAGAGAATGTCTGGCCTTGGATTATATATTTTCCTTGCTGTGTGGCCTAATGTAATGTATATTTGCTTTAATGCTTCATTTTTCTGGTTGTTATTTTTTTACCATTTTCTTAAGTGGCAGGAATGGCTTTGTTGTAGACATTACCAGCTTTTTTTCTCAAATTGATTGACAAATAAATCAGAATATTTTAAAAAAAATTGTTTAGGAGAGAGGATCGGAACTTCAGAATAGTAACAGAGAAAGGCTTTGTTAGTTATAATCACTTCAAGCAGAATGCTGAATAGATACCTCTATTTCAGGTCAGCTGGCTCCTGGGTCACTGCAGCAATTTACTGCTTCTTCCTCTGACAGGGAGGCAGATTTTGGCTCAGATCTTTCCAGATGTACTCTCTTCTCTATTCCTTTTTGCTTGTAAGAGCTAATTTCTATTCTCTTTGATTACCTTTCACTCTAAAGGATCTTGTAATGTTGCAGTTTAGGTTTAGGGTTGCTCTCTGGAAAGAATTCGACAACTTTAGGCTTTAAACTGTGATGGAAAACACCATTACTGAATGATTTAAAATCAGTGAGGTTTACTGCAGAACTTTAACTTGTGCACTACAAACAAGAGGTTATATAAGAAGTCTCTGTAATATTGATGCAATAAAGTAATGACTGGGAAATATGTATCATCCAGGTAAATCTAATCAGTTGGTCAACCTGTTTTAATACAGATACCCAAATAAGCATTTCTAGAGCTTTGAAAAATAGTATTTTTTTCAGTGTTGGATGACTGTTGATAATCTGTAACCAGAAAGGAACATTTTCATTCCAAATCACCAATATGTAGCAAAAACTATTCCATATGTGTTTCTTTCAGACCTGATGCATTTTTATTTCCCCCAATGAAAGAGAATTTTAGTAAATTGGTGTAATTATTACATTTTTAGGGTGACACCAAGGAATAAAGTTTAAAAGATTTTTGTTCTGATGATCAGCAATACACTGATCTGCAAACCTAAGTCCGGAGGACATCAACAATGCTTAGGGATCTAAATCTTGAAAACAGAAGAAAAGAATGAATTAGTTGAAGATTTTCAGCTTGTAACAGAAGCAATTGAAAAAAACCATTATAACCGTCTTAAAAATTACAAAAGCATGCTTCTATGGGAGAGGAGGTAGTCTGTTCTTCTTGTCAGTCTAGATAAGACAAGAAGTAATTGGCTTAACTTCCAGCAAGGGAGATTTAGTTTAGACATTAGGAAAAATGTTCTAATAGAAAGGACTGGTAAGCATTGCAATAGTTTACCTGTGGATGCTATTGAATGTTCATGCCTGAAGGTTTTTCAGGAGGAGATACGCTCTCATGAATGATACTGGTATTTTACCGTCCTTGTCTTGTGCCAAGAACACTGGCTAAATGACCTTTCAGGGTTCTTTTCTGTTCTTTGAGTTTAATATTTCAACTGCCATTAGCTTCTGGCTGAGCTGAAAGCAGTTTGAGCAGAAAAAAATTCTTATCATAATTAGAGTTTTCCTTGATCCAGTGTAAATCTGTATCTTGAAGTGGAAGAAGGAATAGAGGAACAGAGCAACAGTAAGTACCAGTAAGTAAATGACTGGGCAGTATATCAGGTTAAAAGGCTTTGTAGGTGAACAAAGTGAGTTACAGGGTAGGGAAAAATGGCTAGGTATATTACTAACTCTGTAAAGAAAATATCCCATGCTATTGGAGAAATTATATTATTTTTGTGAAAGTAGTGGATGGCTCTGAGGGGAGTTTAATGCTACATTCACTTTGTGACTTTCAATTTAGAATAACATAAACAACATTAATGCAAATTTTCTTAAAGCTGGTTACTGCTAAGGAATTTGCTTTAATATTCTGCTCTCCTTCTCTGGTCTCAGTTACCAGTTCTGAGATTGCAATGTTTCAAGAAAACAGAAGCTGAGAAAGACAGTGAGGCAGAATGCTTTTTGGCAAAACATTTATCCTGACAGTTTTGGTCATGAAGGGATTTGCTTAAAAACAAATTATCATTTTTTGAATCATAGCTTTGCCATATATCAGGATGACACTTTCCATGCACTAATTGCAAACCAACCTTGCAGTGCTGTATCTGCTAATACCATGACAGCTCTAGCTTGTTCTGCTTCTCCAGGGCTTTGATGCTAACACTCAAACCGCAAGCATTAACCAGTTTATGTCAACACTGTGCATAATCAGAGTTAAGACACTGCTGAGGGTATAGAATTTCAGTAGAGTCAAGCAGTATGCCATGTACCACTGCAATACTAACAGCTAGATTTTCTGTCAGAGCTCTGTAGTGAGACCACAGCTCATTTCAATTTTATTATAAAACATTTCAGTTTTCTAGACTTCCAGTGGCGGCATCATGTGCATATATTTTGAAGTTAAATAGTTCCTGCTAGTTTTGTTTTCCTCAACTGCATAATGTATGGACATTAAAGAGGAAAAAGGAATGGAAAGGCAAATATCAACACTGTTCTCTAAAGAGGTAAAATTACACAAGATTCAAACATTCATTGAATTCTTTAAACAGTCCTGGTATTCTAGTGAGATGTATGGAAGTTGAGGTGGAAGGGGGGATAGAAATGAAGAATCAAGAAAAATTTTTGTCTTCAAGCCTACTGTATGAGTGGGTAAATACCATGAGACTGACAAATGCTTACAGAAGTACAACCTCATGTAAGTTTCTCAGGACTTAAAAAAACTCTATATTGGAACACATATTTAAATACCTTTGTATATTGGCTAGAATTATTTTTTATCATGTGTTCCACAGTAGGCTTTTTGGCAAGGGTAAGGAGGGTGGTAACTTTCTTTTCTTTCTTTTCTTTCTTTTCTTTTTTTTCTTTCTTTTCTTTCTTTTCTTTCTTCTCTCTTTCTTCTCTCTTTCTTCTCTCTTTCTTCTCTCTTTCTTCTCTCTTTCTCTCTCTTTCTCTCTCTTTCTCTCTCTTTCTCTCTCTTTCTCTCTCTTTCTCTCTCTTTCTCTCTCTTTCTCTCTCTTTCTCTCT
>JACDOX010000535.1:120299-168727 GCA_014549065.1 Cardinalis cardinalis
TCTCTCTCTCTTTCTCTCTCTCTCTTTCTCTCTCTCTCTTTCTCTCTCTCTCTTCCTCTCTCTTTCTCCTCTCTCTCAAAATTTAAAACTAGCCCTTTGTTTCTTGAATGGCTCACATACTGCTGTGTTGCTTCAAGGGTAGAACTCACTTTATTTTGGTACAGATTAACCTGAGATGCAACTGCTGTTACTTAATGTACTTTATACTGTCTTTCTAAACTGTCTTTTTAATTGAAAATCATAATGGAAAACAACAGGAAATGAAGGCCATGAAATTCTTATTTCTACGTAAACTGAAGATCTAAATGTGTAAGTCCTAAACATCAATTGAGAATTATATTTTTTTTCCAGTTCCCCCTGAAAAGGACCAAGAAAATTATTTTTTTTATTACTGCTCTTTTGTAAGTCAATAGCACAAACAAAACTGTAAGAATTGTTTTACTAAGCAATGAAGATGACTACAGACTCTCTGATGAAATAATAACATTTCAGTTAATACAGGATTATACTTAACATTTGTTTCTACAAATTCTTTAAAAATAAAAAAAAATAATCAGCATATATTGTACAATCAGAACTAGTTATTTTCATTTTTTCATAAATATCAATTACTCTTATTGCCTTTAATGGGTTTTAATATTACCCTCCAGTCAGCTTCAGTGTTTATTTAATAGAACAATTATGATGGGTAGAACTACCCATCTATAGGTAGAACTATGATGGTATTTTTCGTATTAAAAGACTTCTTTATTGATTAATGTTTCTTTCAGTAAGAGGTTCTTTCTACATTGGGATTGTGTGCCTCTTAAAATTTTCCTTTCTCATAAACACTTGCTTTGGTTCAGGATAGTAGAAGTACTGTACCTATTGAGTCTTCACTTATTACCACTGGTGCTTAGTTGATATTTTTGTTGAGATTTTGTTTGTCCCCTAAATGCTGATATTGTTTACTGCTTCTGCCTAATACTCGATGAAGCATGAACTGCTCCAAGGTTGCTCAAACAGGACGAAAGAAGAAATCCAAATATTTATATTTCATGATAGGTATTAGGGCTTTCCAGCTTTTTAGTATTAGACTTCTAACACTTGAGTGCCAAACAGTATGCTGCTGCTCAGTCTGCAGGACAGCTGCTTGATGAGTCACAGAATCACTAAGGAAGGCTGGAGGGACCATGATGGGTCATCTGCTCCAACCCCCTGATCCAGCAGGGTCATCCTAGAGCATATTCCACAGGATTGCATCCAGATGGTTTTTGAACATCTCCAGTAGGGACACCCCAGCAAGCTCTCTGGGCAAGCTGTGCCAATACACAGTCGACTGCACAGTAAAGAAATTCTTGCTCATGCTCAGGTGGAACTTCTGTTCATCTGTTTGTGCCTGTTGCCTCTTGTCCTATTTATTGGCACCACCAAGCAGATCCTGGATCCACCCTCTTGACACCTCTCCCTTCAGATCAGGGCATTGATGAAGTCTTTTCAGTTGTCTTTTCTCGAGGCTGCATATGCCCAGCTTCCTCAGACTTTCTTTTAAGATGGAAGTTACTTCTTAATCACCTTTGTATTCCTCTACCGGGCTTGCTCCAGAAGGTCCATGTCACTCCTGTACCGCGAACCCCAGAACTGGACACAGCACTCCAGAACCAGGCTTCTCAACCTGCTGGCAATACTTTTCCTAATTCATTCCAAGATACCATTGGCCTTCCTGGCCACAAGGGCAAACTGCGGGCTCATGGACAGACAGTTGAGGGACTGGAACAAGAAATTCTCTAAGGTCCCTTCAATGCCAAATTACTTTATGATTCTATGATTTCTTTCCCAATGTCAACATAGTGAAAAATCCAAATTCTATAATCGCTTAATAGGGAAAAGTATAAATTACTTTTTTTTTAGGTGAAACAAATAATCAAATTCATTGGTTAATTAGGTTTATTAGATTAATACCCAAATTGCTGTATAATTGATTTTAAAAAAGGAAGATGTAATTTTGATATTTTTTTATTTTTCTTACAATGGTTCATATAGCTAACTGAGGTAGTGTCGAAACTTTCTACAAACTCCCACAGTTATGTACCAAGTATTCAGTTGATCTGCTGTGATTTGTACATTTAAGCGTAGAAGAAATATTGTATAGGATTGAAGCTTAGGCTATTATTACCTGATTTAAAGTAAATCTTTGTTCTGTGATTTGAGAGGTAATTTGAAATGTGTCAAACAGTTCTTCCAAATAAGTTTGTGTTTCTTTAGTTTTAGGACCTGAAAGATAAGATGTATGATTATCTTATTTGTTGAGATGAAACTATACAATTATGGATTGTGTTGACCTTTGTGTCTCATGAGAGATAGCAATACACTTCTTTATGTGAGGAAACTTATTACAAAATAGTTTTACTCCTCAGCTGTACTGTATACTACAGATGTATCTGTAATCTGTTTAACACAATCATGGCTTTTTTTTTATGCTTTTGACTAAGATTTTTGTCAAAATCTTAGTCAAAAGCTGAATACAGACTGCCCCCAGTAATAATTGCTGTTTCTATTTAATTATTTTCTGAAAATAGATTCCCTGTGCAAACAATTGATTCCCAAAATGCAAAAAATATCTACAGCTGAACCCACAATCCAATCATATTGGGGATTTCTTATCCCTCTATTTCTGCAGAATATGTCAGAAATTTAATTCAAGTATGACCAAGAACTTGTATGTCTGTCTTGATTATCTTTCTTTGTAAATCATTAAACATTCATAATTATTATTCAATTTCCTTATCATTTATTGATAACAATATATAATTTATTAGTATTACTTACTTTTTATGAAACATCCTTCATTGGCATACATCTCTGAACAAAAATAAGGCTAAATAATTAACTAAATATGTGGCAAATATTAAATAATATATATTAAGGTAAGACCGGCTTTGTTGTATATTTTAAATATCTCTTCTTTAAAAATTTTAGTCTCAGTTGAGGTCCCTCACTACTCTTGTCTTTTTACAGAGAATATTGTTACGTGAAACAATTACACTCTACTCTGGGAATTCAGAAATCTACAAAACTAATTTTTATGTCTTCTCTTGTAAATACCTCAGAAAGTTCATAGGGAAACAGTGGTGAAATTTATTTAAGTAATTCCCACATATTTTTCAGTGAAATATTTTGTGTTTTATTTTAAGGTCTACCATATAAAGGCAATTCCACAATATATCTGTGTAACTTAGAACAAAATTTGCCAAGATAGTAACTGATAATTTTCTGATTTCCTTGGGGTTTTTTGGCCCTTTTTGTTGTTATTATTTTATTTTTTTTTCTCTCCAAGTTCTATTAAATCTAATGTTTTTTTAATAAATGGTACAATGCACATGTTAAGTGATGTGTTACAGGAAAACAACCCTAAATGCATCAGGAATAGGTGAAAGGAGATATGAAAAAAGCTGATAGTAACTGGCGCAGCGCCCCTAGAACCCAAAATTAAGCCCTACTATGTGACAGGTGTGAAAGGAATGTGGGATGGTTTCCAGGAAATATTAACAAAATTGCTATATCTTTGAGAAAATATTGCAGTTTTGCAGTGGCAGCAGTTTCGCCTGAACTTCTACCCTAATTATTAAAAACTGGTGAAAAGCAGATAGTACCACAGTATTCAATCTGGCCAAAATGTTAGTCTCCAGTGTTGGCTCTGTGATCAGACTGCAGACTCCAGTCTTTAAAGAAATTGGGTAGGCACCTTATTGCACTAGCTTATCATTCCTGGAGACCTTCACAGAGTGAACTCCAAAGTGTAAGAACTACAGGAAGAGTTTTGTTAAGTTCATGCAGGTGAAATTTAACTTTACATTAGGAAATCCATACCCAGTTCAAAATCTATGACAACTGTTCCTCCACATGAGAAGCTAGGTCTATCCAATTGAGCCATTCCCAGAGAATTAATTTCTCTAAAGCTATTTCTTTATGCTTTCCTGTGCTCAATTTAAGGAATGTGTAGTTTACTTGAAGATAGCTACTTAGTTCTCTGAGTCTGGTCTGTCAGGCATGATGATTTTCACTGATAGAGAACCCAGTTTCTTACTTTTCTGAAGTGGTGTAAATCCATTTTCCTGCCCACGTGGCTTCTTCATGCACACTCTGCATTTTTCACAACTATCTGCATATTCTGTTTTTCAGTCTTTGATTCCTGATTTGATAATTTCCTCTGTCCTTTTGTGATAAGGGCAACACATAACTTCTAACTTGGTTGTCATTATTAATATATACAGCCTTCTTTTCTTTTTTATATTCTTAATCCAAACAATTCTCTTTCCCTCCAGCATAAAACACAGAAAGCTGAGAGCTATTTTTCAAAACATTTAGGTATTTCCTAATTTTAGTGTCATCTGAGATTTAACTGTAATTGGTAAGAAACAGAAGCTTTGTGCAAATGTTTATTTAAAGGAACATGTGTTAGCTCTTCCAAAGGTTAAGAGTACATTCTAAACAACTGGTAGTACAAAAGTAAGCAATAATTATTATGCTCTTTCATTGATTTTTTTAATGTAAATATTTTGCTCTTTTATTTTGAGGACACCACATGTGGCAGGCAGAACTTTAAATAATTTTTTACATTTTAGGTGAATGTATATTTTTTATTATTTGATTATTCTGAGTTGCCTGGTAATGCTAATTATATCTAGGTAGAAACAGCATCAGCACTTGCTGTTGTGAGTTAGGGAGGAGCAAGGGGTGGAGCTTCCTGAGTTGCTGCTGAGTGGCTGATTATGAGAGGTCTCTGGGGAGCGCGGTAGCCTGGAGCGGGCAAACGGGTGTGGTGAGTCTCTGGGGCGTGTACAAGGCCGTTTGCGCGGCAGTTCACGCAGGCAGGGCAAGCAGGCAGGGTTGCCAGCTTTCTTGCTAGTAAGGAGTCCTTTGTGTTGTTTGAGGTCTTTCTGCTGCCTGATTGTGTTTGAGGTGTCTGTTAGTAATGGTTTCTACACGGTCAAAAACTGTGGCTGGTATAAGTGTAAGTGACCAAGTTGAGCCCTCCAAAAAGGATGTGTCTGTACAGACCCATCCGTGCCCAGAGTGTTTGAGCTTATCGGTGGCTTCAGGGAGTGTTTTAGAGGAGACCTGTCTGCGGTGTGAACAAGTGAACGACCTCCTTTCACTAGTGGCTGAGCTTAGGGAGGAAATTGAAAGGTTAAGGAGTATCAGGGAAAGTGAAAGGGAAATAGACTGGTGGAGTTCAACCCTACCATCTTTAAGGGAGGCCTCTGACTGGGGGACTGAGGACACATATGCCTCCTGCCCTCAGGCAATAGAAGGGCACCTGGTAGATGAAGAGAAGTGGAAATGGGTCCCCATTCGGGGAGGGAATAACAAAATCTCCTCCCCATCCCCATCATCCAGCCCAGTACCACTTCAGAGCAGGTATGAGGTCCTGGATCTAGAAACCCAACTAGATGATTTAGGAGAAAATTGTCTGCCCAGTGAACCGCCCCAATTATGATTCATCCGTAAGATGGATCACTACATCTAACATCAAGAAGAAAAGAAGGGTAATCGTAGTAGGTGATTCCCTTCTGAAGGGAACTGAGGGCCCCATATGTTGACCAGACCCATCCCACAGGGAGGTCTGTTGCCTCCCTGGGGCCTGGGTACAAAATATCACCGAGAGACTTTCTGGGCTGATTCAGCCCTCTGATTATTACCCACTGCTGATACTCCAGGCTGGCAGTGATGAGACTGAAAAGAGGAGTGTCAAGGCAATTAGAAAGGACTTCAGGGTACTGGGTCAGGTAGTTGATAGGGCAGGAGCACAGGTAATGTTCTGCTCAGTCCCTTTGGTGGCGGAGGAAAATGATGAAAGAAACAAGAGAATCCGCATCATCAACAAGTGGCTTAAGGGTTGGTGTCATTGGCAAAATTTTGGATTCTTTGATCATGGGGAAACTTTTACAGCATCTGCTCTGCTGGAACCAGATGAGGTACATCTCTCTGTTAAGGGCAAAATATTTTTAGCTCATGAACTGGCAGACTTCATTGAGAGGGCTTTAAACTAGGTTTGAAGGGGGAAGGGGATGCAGCTGGGCTACCTGGAAGCAGGCTCAGGGTTGCAAGGCTAAGTTAGGGGTGAAGTCAGTAGCCCAGCTGAGGTGCGTGTATACCAATGCACACAGCTCGGGCAACAAACAAGAAGAGCTGGAGGCCATGGTGCAACTGCAGAGCTGCGATGTAGTTGCCATCACGGAAACGTGGTGGGATGACTCACATAACTGGTGTACTGCACTGGATGGATACAAGCTCTTCAGAAGAGACAGGAAAGGAAGAAGAGGAGGAGGGGTGGCCCTTTATATTAAGCAGACTTTTGATACCGTAGAAATTGAAACTAAGGAAGATGGAGCTGAATGTCTGTGGGTAAGAATTAAGGGGAAGGCCAACAAGGCTGACACCCTACTGGGAGTTTGTTATCGTCCGCCCAACCAGGAAGAGGTAGATGACTTGTTTTATAAGCAGCTAGGAAATGTTTCAAGATCATCAGCCCTTGTTCTTGTGGGTGACTTCAACCTACCAGACATCTGCTGGGAACTTAATACAGCAGTAAAGAGGCAGACCAGGAAATTCCTAGAATGTATGGAGGACAACTTTTTGTCACAGCTGGTGGGGGAACCCACCAGGGGAGGGACTATGTTAGATCTGCTGTTTGCAAATAGAGATGGGCTGGTGGGAGATGTGGTGGTTGGAGGTTGCTTGGGGCAGAGTGATCATGAAATAATAGAGTTCTGAATATTTGGTGAAGTCAGGAGGAGCGCCAGTAAGACTCTTCTTACATTGGACTTCTGGAGGGCAGACTTTGGCCTCTTTAGGAGACTTACTCAGAGCGTCCCTTGGGAAATAGCCCTTTAAACCAAATGAGTTCAGGAAGGGTGGGCATGCCTCAAAACAGAGATCTTGAGGGCACAGGAACAGACTATCCCTGTGTGCCGAAAGATCAGCCAATGGGGTAAACGTCCAGCCTGGCTGGGCGAGGAGGTTTTGGAGGAACTTAGGAATAAAAAGAGGAAGTATCAGCATTGGAAGAAGGGTCAGGTCTCTAAGGAAGTATTCAAGAAGGCAGCTGCAGCATGCAGGAAAAAAATTAGGGAGGCCAAAGCTCATTTTGAACTTAGAATGGCGACTTCTGTAAAGGATAATAAAAAATGTTTTTACAAATACATTAATGCTAGAAGGAAGGGTAAGACCAGCCTTTGTTCTTTATTGGACAAGGGAGGGAACTTAGTATCTGCAGATGAGGAGAAGGCAGATGTGTTTAATGCCTACTTTGCCTCAGTTTTTGGTGGGAAGATGACTTCCCCTCAAGACATCTGCCCACCTGGGCTGGTTGATGGTGTCAGGGAGCAGAATGGTCCCCACATTATCCAAGAGGAGGCAGTCAAAGAACTACTGAAATGCTTGGATGTTCATAAATCTATGGGACCAGATGGGATCCACCCCAGGGTAATGAGAGAGCTGGCAAATGAGCTTGCAAAGCCACTCTCCATCATTTACCAACAGTCCTGGCTCACTGGTGAGGTTCCAGATAGCTGGAAGCTGGCCAGTGTGATACCCATTCACAAAAAGTATGCAAAGGAGGATCCAGGTGATTTTAGACCAGTCAGCCTGACCTCAGTACCTGGCAAAATAATGGAACAGTTTATATAAAGTGCCATCACACAGAATTTAAAGGATGGCCAAGGTGTCAGACCCAGCCAGCATGGGTTTAGGAGGGGCAGGTCATGTTTAACCAACATGGTCACCTTTTATGACCAGGTAACCCACCTGGTGGATGCAGGGAAGGCTGTAGATGTTGTTTATTTGGATTTCAGCAAGGCCTTTGACACTGTCTCCCACAGCATACTCCTAGACAAGCTGGCAGCCCATGGCTTGGACAGGAGCACTCCTTGCTGTGTTAGGAACTGGCTGCACGGCTGGGCCCAGAGAGTGCTGGTGAATGGTGCTGCATCCAGCTGGCAGCCAGTCACCAGTGGTGTCCCTCAGGGGTCTGTGTTGGGGCCAGTTCTGTTTAATATTTTTATTGATCACATGGATGAGGGTTTAGAGTCCTTTATTAGCAAATTTGCAGATGACACTAAGCTGGGAGCGTGTGTTGATCTGTTAGAGGGACGGAGGGCTTTGCAGAGGGACTTGGAACAAATGGATGGATGGGCAGAATCTAATGGSWTGAAGTTCRMTAAGTCCAAGTGCYRAGTSCTGCACTTTGGCCACAATAAYCCCCTGCARTGTTATAGGCTGGGGACGGTGTGGCTGGACAGTGCCCAGGCAGAAAGGGACCTGGGGGTGCTGGTTGACAGTCGGCTGAACATGAGCCAGCAGTGTGCCCTGGGGGCCAAGAAGGCCAATGGCATCCTGGCCAGTATCAGGAATGGCGTGGCCAGCAGGAGCAGGGAAGTCATTCTTCCCCTGTACTCAGCACTGGTGAGGCCACACCTTGAGTATTGTGTCCAGTTCTGGCCCCTCAGTTTAGGAGGGACGTTGAGATGCTTGAGCGTGTCCAGAGGAGAGCAACGAGGCTGGTGAGGGGCTTGGAGCACAAGCCGTACGAAGAACGACTGAGGGAGCTGGGGTTGTCCAGCCTGGAGAAAAGGAGACTCAGGGGTGACCTTATCACTCTCTTCAGCTTCCTGAAGGGTGCCTGTGGTGAGCTGGGGGTCGGTCTCTTTCTCCGGGCAAGAACAGACAGAACAAGAGGACACAGTCTCAAGCTGCGCCAAGGGAGATACAGGCTAGAATTAAGGAGGAAGTTTTTCACAGAAAGGGTGGTCAAATACTGGAATCATCTACCCAGGGAGGTGGTGGAATCACCATCCCTCGATGTGTTTAAGGGAAGACTGGATGTGGCACTTGATGCCATGATCTAGTTGAAATGTTAAAACATGGGTTGAACTCGATGATCTCAAAGGTCCCTTCCAACCTAGAAATTCTGTGATTCTGTGATGCTTGAAGAGTAAAAATCTATGATCTATTAATTGCTTCCTCAAGTAATTCTGTGAACACATAAGAAAGACACTCTCCCAGATAGAATGATACCTCCAGATATCCAGGACGTTTCAGTGAGACACATAATTAAGAAATGAAAAATCTGTAACTTCAAAATGTAATCTATAATGCTTAATCAGCATAAATAAAATTACTTTTATGGACTTCCATATGAGTTAGTGATTCTAAGACTGAGAAAAAAGAATAGAGCTAGAAAAAAGAAACTAAATTTTAAAGTATAGAAATAAATTTTTTATTCTTTTCCAGAAATTATACTGACATTATCTTTTTTTGAAAATTATGCAGCTAAAATTAATATTTTTTTAAAAAGGAACAGTCCTTTCTAAAACTATTGTTTGGTTATGTACTTGCTTTTAGAAAAGTGAAGAACCAAATTATGCTAAGTTAAATCAATAAGAACACTTTATTGATCAACAGCAGTGATCAACAATTTTTAAAACTGCATTTTTCATAGATTGACATGCTAAGTTTCAATTCAGGGATTCACAAAGATATATGTATTTGACCACGTGGTGCATATTAAGAGTAAGATTGTAATTTATTCCCAAGAAGTTCTTAGGTAGGTATAAGAGTGGATTCCTCTTTTTAGATGTGCAATTACACACTTCAGGAAGACTTCTGTAAATAAGCAGAATATTACTGTCTTTTAAAATCAAAAATAATTAATAAAAATAAAAAATGTTAAGTATTTAAAGAAAAAAGTGGGAAATAATAATGAAGGGGATGCATTACTATTTATAATCTTTATTTATATTTGTAGATTAATTACTGTATAATTTGAATTACATATGTGTACTTTCTTGTTCAGAAATCACACAATGAAAATTTAGTGCTATTTATATAGAACTGGCGTTTTCATTGTGTGAAATGAATCACCAGGCTACAGAAATTTTTAGTATTTAGAAAATTAAAATGACCTATTGAATCTAGACTAAGGTCCATAAGTTTTTCATTGTGCTGTTTGTTGCTGCAACCTGCTTTGAGTTTATTATGTGAATGTTCTAAACTAAAAGTGAATGTGAAACCTAAAGGCTCACCAAAGATGTGATAGTAAAAGTTATACCTCAAGTTATTAACTATCATTCTGGTCTTGTGATTTTAGTTTTATTTTCTAAATCTTGTTGGCACATTTATTAAAGAAGTAATAAATGGAGGACTAATTTAGTGTCTCAACTCAAAGCACTACAATCAATTCAGACCTTAAAATGAGTATTTAAAAACTTTAGAGGTGTTTTGGGTATGAATTCAGTCTGAATAGTATGTATTTGGGTATGAATGGTTTTAATTATATCAGCTTTTCAATATCTTGTCTTAAAAATCTCATATATTAAATGTGTGAAATTTGAACCATAGTCGGTTTTTTCCTTCTCTACTAATTATGCTCAAATTTCCTCTGTAAAAGAAGAAACTATAAATATATGCAATTATTTCACCAGACTTCTTTTATTTTTAAATAATAATTTTAACTTTTTTTCTATTACCAGCTTTAATTTTAACTTTTGACTTTTATGCAAATACCAAGATTTGATGATGCAAAGGCTTGCTTTAAAAGACAAAGTCCCAGCAAGTAAGAAGAAATAAGATTTTTTAACATCATAAGTGCTACAGAGTTTAAATACAATTAGAAAGTTAGAAAAGATTGAACCAAATTTCTCTGAAGTTTTGTTTGAGAATTCCCTGAAGACCTGCTGAAAAAATGTTAATCTGATCAGGTTTCTAAAAGAAGAAATAGAAATTATGTCTCTAACAAAAGTTGCAGTCAGTTTACCATACAGTGAAGCTTCTCGAAAACACCAATTCAATCAAAGTAAAGTTATGAGGATAATTAGTGATAATCCTATTGTGCTAGTTTTTCAGCCAAACTCCAGATTTTAACAAAGCTTAAGATTCATTTTTCTCTTTTAGAATGTTTTTCTTAAAGATTGTGTTGGAAAAGAACACAGTAAATTTCAGCTTACATATTACCATTTGCAGATTTTCATTTTCTTGCAAATAACTCTTAGTGGAGTGTAGTTTAAGACCTAGATGAGTTCATAGGTCCTAGCTAGTGGGCATGACCGTGTGTGAAGATTTTGCTGTTGACACATACTCAAAATATAGACTCAAAGTAGCAGACAAGAGGGTTAAAAGAAAAAAAAAGGAGGGAATATTTTTGAGAGGCTTTGTTGTCAGAGAAAGTTCAGTTAAAAACCAAATTTCTATACATAATAAGGGAAGTAATAAAATTTAAAATAATTTCTTAGAAGTATTTAAAAAGAAAAGAAAGCTTTTAATTATAAGCAAAATAAATGTGTATACTGACATTTTCACAGAAATCGAATTAGAAGAGACATTAGAGATAGAAACAGTTGTCTGAAGTGAAAATGGCTGTAGAACCTTACCTAACCTATGTTCAAAACCCAACAGCTAGAAGACTAGATACAAAAAACCTCAAGAATAATAGGTGCTCCCAATAGTGAACTCTACCCTTGTAAAGGTCAGTGGCGATGCTAGAGTCACAGTATGATGATGACTGATGAAAATGCGCATAAATTTATTTCAGGATATTTCTTTTTCGGTAAATAAATGCTTTTGCCAGAAATATATATATTCTTCTTGCTCTCCAAGGTTAGGTGCACCTCTTCAGTGATATAATTTCATTCTCTTAGAAGATATACACAGACTTTAAGACAATATAAACCCCTTTCAAAAAAATGCTGCTTTCATTGGTTTGTTTTTCCTCATTTTGTTAATTTAATATCTCATGCAACCCTTTAAAATTTGGAATTCCTTTGTTTTATCCTATTTTCTTTTATTTGTTGCATATTTGTTTCCTTTGTTTATTTTCTTATGTCTCTGGAACTATTTTTCTTTTAATTAATTCTTTACCAATTTATCATTATTGTGAGAGAGAAAAAGGAGAGGGGGAATATAGAGAACAAACACACCTAATTGTTTTCTCACATTTATTCTTTTCCTCATTGTGTTTCCATTGGTTTTAAGATTATCCTAATATCTCCCTTTTTTTCCTTATATTTTTTCTTTTCCCTCCCTTTTCCTTGGCAGCTCTGAAATTTGCTCTGGTGGTGTACTGCATGAAATGTGTTGCTTTCACTTTGACCTTGTCAATTTCAAGCTGCACAATGGAATTCATTATCTGTTAGGCAGACAAAAACTGATGTCTGAGACAAGTAAAGGAGGATATTGAACAACTTACATTGTTTCTGTATACTCCATAAAAGTTTTCTGAAGCCATTTAGCTACCTTTGTTGTAGTTTTTGTTTGTTTATTTGTTTTGAGAAACAGAAGTATTAGTAATATGATTCTTCTACAAGAAGCTTATAGGGGAAAAACAAGAAAAAATGGCTGTTCATGAGCAAGCCTTCTAGAAAGTGACCTTCCCTTGGTCTTTAATATGCCATAGCCCCACTCACTTACTATGAATTATCTTCTAGCCATTCTCACTATACTGCTTTTTTCCCTTTTTCCTTCTTTTTTTGTTTTCCTCATTGTCCTGTTGTTCTTTTTTGTATTGTTTTCAATGTATTGTCTCTTTTAGGCGTCTTCTCTGGCTAATCAGGTCACTGCAATGTCTGCTGGTGTTCTTCAAAATTTCTATCCTTTCACAAGTCTCACATATCTTCTTCTTATTTTTTTCCTTTTTTTCCAGAAAATATTTTTTCTTCTCCTTAAAATCTCACCATACAAACAAACAAACAGACAAACAAACAAACCCCAACCAAAACAAAAAATCCCCAGGGAATAATATTTCTCCAAGGAATTAATATTATACAATATTCTATCACATTACACAGATGCCTTAGTATTTTAAGTTATTTAAGGAATTTTTCATTGTTTACAATTTCTGGTGCAACTTCTGCTGTTTTAATTCAAATTTCTGCTGTATAAAGTGGGATTCAAAACGCAGCTGTCTAAGATTGGGTGAAAAAGGATAAATTCATCTGTAAAACATCTTGCAATCTGTAAAACAAATTTTTAAGATGTTATGTTTTGTTTACATTTTATTTGAATTAGCATTCTAGAATCAAACTTCTAATCATGTTTCTGATTATCTTTTTTTTCATAAATTACTGATTTCATTTCCACTTAAGGCTGCCAGACACATTATTCGTCTGACGTAAGAGAATGGTAATGCATCCATGAAGGGAAATGTTGAAAAGTGGTACATGTTAGAGATTTTGAAACAAGAAAAGTTATTACAAAAAAATCCCTGTCTTCTCGGCAAAGACACTGTTAAAGACTTCAATTAAATAGGTGGCTTTAGACAATATTACTGTAATATGTTGAACAACTGTTGCACTTTAACCTATTTGGAGAACATCTCTGTACCTCTATCAAAATGTCAGTTTTATATATTCATTTGCACAGCATGCAGAAAGAGACAGAAGTGTACTTGAGAGATTGTATACTACAAAATTGATTAAATTTGCCTGGATTTAAATTTTTTTTATATCACAGTGCAACATGCTTAATTACATAGCCACTATGTTGGGACCAACAGAGGGACAGAAATGAAAACTGGAGTGAAAATAATTTTTTGTAAATACTTACACCAGTGTTTTCTTATCCTGTTTCTAATGTTGCTCTAGTTATGTGTTTTATGGCTGGTTCCTGCTCCACTGTGAAGCATGGCAGCTTGAACTGTCCTAGTGTTTCCCAAAACAGCTAATTGTTTTTAAGAAGGACTACTGCTTCTTCACCACAATTCATCCTTGTATCAGCTATTTTTGAATGAAGTGGCTGGTGAAGCATCACAATACCTGCAGCTCAGCCTTGTATAATTAGAAATCACTGCAGCTTAGTTTAGGTTTTGTACAGGGATTGCTTTAAAGTAGCAAGTTACAGAACCCTATGTATGTTGTTCCCAACTTGCCTTCAACCATAGGCATATCAATGAAATTGCTAAAATAGTAGTAAAATATTTTTAGTGTCCACTTATAGTTATTGTATGTACCATTTAAAACTTTCAGATGTACTCTGGGGATGTATGGTGAAACTTGAATAAATGTGAGTGTTAAGGACTCGTTTTAATTTTAATCATTACCATTCTTGAACGAGCTGAGCAATGCACTCTTAATCCCATCTGATGCATGCCATAAGTACATTGATAATGAATAATTAGTCTATGAAAATCCCAGATCATTTCTCCTTGGTATTCTTGAGAAAATTATTATGTAATGGGTAGGGAAGGGAAGAATCCTATGGTGATTTTAGAGACCTTTGAACTTAAACAGGATTATAAACTATAAACATGAACAGGGAATTTTTTTTCATTTTGAGTTTTATCAGTATTTCAGTGATTGGATACACAGATGAAATTAAATGAATGCATTGTCATAAGTCCTTAGCAGGCAGGGGAAATAACAGGTTCTGAAGAAAGGTGGTTACCTTCTAGATGTTAGGTTGAAAACTGCAAAAAATTTGCCCTATGTGCAGTTTTAGAACATATTTAGTTTGAATGATTTAATTTGTATGAGATGAAAAATTAACAAGATTTAAGTAAAGTTTTCTTAACCAAAGCCTTGAAGCAACTTTAAGATCCTTTTTTAATTTTTGGTGCAGTATACTAGATTTAAAGCAAATATTCTGAATTTAGAGATACTCATACGAATTTTAAAGTAGAAGATGAGAACAACTGGTTCTGCAGAAAATTGTGCCATAGCTTCTATGCTATGAACAATATCCTTGGCATATGTACTATTAACTTTGAATCTGACAAAACACTTTGTCTTCTTTTATGGGCAAAACCCATTGCTTTGCAATGCTAATAGAAGACACATTGAGCACTCAATATTGTAATTTTTAAATGCTGCAATAAGAAATGGAATTGCTTAAAACAGAAGCATTGGAATTTGTTACAACGTTGAAAAAATATACAAACATCAACTCCTCTAAATCAATTAGCTCTGAAATTCTGGTGAACTACATTTCATAAAAGAAAGAGTCATATGTATGGAAATGGCCTACTTAATTCCTTTGTTGTTTGCCTGATTAGGAATAAGTTAGTAGGGGGTACTATTTATTTTAAATGAGAAACAACATCTCCTTGGCACCCCACCGGATAGTATAATTTAGAGAAATTCTTCATAGGCTTTTATTGGTCCCAGCTGTGAACCAAAACACTAGTTATATGTTTTCGATATTATTTCTGCAATTCAGTAAAAAAGATTTCCCATTCCAGCATCTCTTTACTCTCCTATGTTCCCATCTAACATTCACTTTTGTGCCATACTGTAACCACAGAACATAAGACAATGCATTTATCAAATAAATTAAATATTGCCCTAAAACTAAAATCCTAAAGTATTAGGGCTGTTGGTTCTTAATGTGGTGGTGTTGATCAAATTTAGTATTGTGCAATACTACAGAATTTGAGACCATGCATTAGCTTCCAGCATGGGTGTAACTCCAAACAAAACCAGACCAAACTCTTGGAATATACATGGCTATAGCTTCATAACAAAATCTTGGAAAAACTAGAGGAGAAAATATGGAGACCTTTTTATAGAAGCAATTTTACTTTTGAGTTGAAGGGTGTATTAGTTAACAAAACATTTTCACCTCTTTTGTGTTTGTGGGGCTTTTTGTTACTCTATAAATACCCATAGTTATTCCTGGCAGGGTTCAGTACCAGGTAGCTCACTTACCCGTAACACCAGGTTCAACCATTGAACAAATAGATGTTCAGTCTACTTTTAACAGATTTATAGTTTTTCTAAGGTAAATTATTTTTTAAAAATTGTAAATTTAGTGATCAAGAACGTCAGTGAAACCAGTTTTATTTCATCTGCACAAATAAAAATGTTAAATTAATTTTTCTACTCAGCCTCAATTGACATATTATCTTGCCCAAGCTTGAAAAATTCAGGTTTCCTGAAGGGCTGATGCTAGTTGCCAAAATTGCAGATATTTTCTATGAGATTTATATTTTCAGGGAGACAATAATTTGTAATATTATAGTAAAAGCAATTTATTTTATCTGTAGTGGGTATCCTTGGTGATGTTTTAGTAGCCAGAGTAGGGGCAGCTGCAGGGGTGGCCTCTGTGGGAAGGGGCCAGGGAATGCCATGTATTGGCAGCTGGTTCCCTGAAGCCAAGCTGAGACCATCAGCTAAGCCAGTGAGGCCTTTATGAAAATGTGTTTTAAAAAGGACAGAAAATACTCTATGGTGGAAAGCAGAGGGAACAAAAAGTGTGATAAAAAACAGAGGAAACACTAAGGCCAGAGCAGGAGCAAGTGCTTCATGGTGGAGTAGATCTCCACACTGCAGTCTATGGAACACCCATGCTGCTGCAGTGAGGTATTCCTAAAAGAACTGCAAACCGTGGAGAGCCCTCAGGGGCAGAGGAAAAGTGTGCAGGATATATTGCCATAAAGGTGGGGAAGCAGTAGTGCTTGAAGTGATAGAATGATAGTGAGCCCGGGAGAGAACAAAGGTGTTATAATAACGCTTGTCTTTTTACTTGCTGCTACTCAGATCTGTTTTAACAAACAATAAAAGATTTTTCCCAAAGTTGAGTTGTTTTCGCCTCTAACAGTAATTGGTAAGTAATATTCCTGGGTTTATTTTGTCGCATTAATGCTGTCATTGTGCTTTTCCCTATTTCATTCCCCATCCCAATGTAGGGTGCATATGTGTGTGTTTGCATCTTTGTGTGTGTAGCTAAGGCTACCATAATAACTGTATTTATATGGGGAAAGCAAGCAGAAAACTAAAACCTCCCACAGACCCACATTTATATTTAAAAACATGACAGGTAAGTATTTTTTCTTGGCGGTGTCTTCTTAATTAATGTTTGAGCACAGATTTCCTCTGCCATCTCAGAGAATTAATTATTCTTCAATAAATTAAAGATATATAAGAGGTTTACAATAAAAGGAAAAATGGCCAGTTGGCCATCATTACCAAGATCAGTTTGAATAGTCATCACAACCAGATATGAGTGCTTCCCATCATTTGGTTATTATTGGCTTGCTCAGGCGTGAAAGAACCAAGTTCAGGTATTTCTGTGTATGGAGAATCAATGCTGATCTAGTATGGCTAAACTTGGCCAGGCTTGTTTTGACTGAGAATGAGGAAAAGAGTGACATAGGTGTATACAGAGAAAAAATAGGCATAAAATTTACCGAATTCCTTAGAAGAATCAAAATTTATAAAGTGAGGTGTTCATCAGATAATATTGAGATACAATTCCACTAATCTTATTAAATAATACAACAAATTGTTCTAGAATTTATCTTCAGTATAGCAATATATCATGCAAAAAATTACATATTATTTTACATTTTATATTTTTATATTTCTATTTACATTTTATATTTTACTTCTTTGGTCCTCTATACAAAATCTTTTTGATTTTTTTACAACCATAGAGATTGTTCAACTTTTTCTCTTCAGAGTGCTACAAATATAACATGGAGAGCTCCTGATGATGCAGAGATTCTTTTCAGATGAGATGACATTCTGTCAAGAACTGTAAACAAGTCTGATTTTCTTGTGTATGGTTTCACTAGAACATTTTCTATATGTTATAATAGGCTTTCCTTCCTTTGGAAAGGAAATAACCTTTCCTTTGAACAGCTGTCTCAGGAAATTTGCTGAAAAATCTCTTCATTATGTTCAGTGAGTTAATTTTTCAATGGTTTTAGTTGAAATTGCTGTGTATTTCCAACATTAATATGTATTCCTTGTGCAGTACTTCTAATTCACATATTAAAGTTTTCTTCCTGTCTTTAGTAGGTTAATTTGAGCCCTTGTATGAATATATTTAGGCTACAGTCCTGTTATAAAGGGGTTTATCAAGTGCTGCTTTCAAGCATTACATTATGAATACACTGCTGCTGCCTCTGGCATTCTTTTTTCTGAGAATCCTCCATTGTGTGTAAAAGGTAGGTAGAACTCTGAAACACATTAACGTTTTTGTAAGGCTGCTTTAAAAGTTTTTTCCTGCCTGGGAATTGCCTGGACAATGTCCATGTTACTCAAAAGAGCACTTGAAGTACAACAAAGTCAAAACATACTGGCCCAGAAGCAGAAATCAGTGCAGATCCACAGTGTTTTCAAACCCCTGACACTCATGAGCAGATACAGTGTCTCTTTGATACAGCTGTGCTGACCTTGATTCCCTGACATACGTATTCATTACTAAACAACTCTGCACCATATCCCTTTCCCTGACTAGCTGTATCTGGAATATTTTTTTCAACAGGACATGATTTTTAAAGTTTTTTTGAGATTTATGAAGATATAAATAGCTCCAGGTAGGATTTACAATGGAGAATTGATCAGAATAAAAGACTTATTATTAAAGTGGGTTTAAAAGAGGTTTTATTTAAAGTTATTTTCAGTTTTTTAGTGGGATCTTAGTTCTGTTTTTGGGGTTTTTGTTCTAACTTATTTACTAATTCTGTGATGAAAAAACTACAGGAAAAATTAAATGTATGAAACTTTTGACAGACAATTGCAATGTTAATGTTTTTTTAAAGACTTACTAAGGTTTTTTTTTCTGTCCTTCTGCACCTTAAAATGAAACCATGTTTGTAGAATATGGGTGAATGTACAGTAAAACTAATTTTCACTACATCTGTGGTGCTATCTGATGAACACTTGATGTAAGTGAAACGCAACTTGCAGGGTTTTTTTCAAAAGTGGTGTATGTATTTGAACACAATATATATGAGACTATATTATATGTATGTGTAAGAAAAACTATAATAAAAGGCAAAGGGTTATATATTTATAGTGGTTTTGATTGTTTTTTTGTAGTATGTGTCACACAAAATATTATGTTTGTATTGAAAGGTCTCTCAGAAGTTCTCTCTGCCTATAACGGAGAGCTTCAGTATTAAATATAAAATAAGTATTAAATATAAAAGCACAGATTACATTTCATATGTATTTCCAACAGCAAATGAAAAATTATTTTGATGTTATCATCCGTTCAAGAAATAGAACTTTTGCATCTTTCCTCATATTTTCTTGGTCGTTAATGGTGATTAGGACAGGAGTAGAAACTAAGGTTCACTGGAATAACATAACTATGGAACAAAGTGGCAGTGAGACACGACTCTGTAGTAACTTGGAAATGTACTGTTGGAACATGCTTAATATTCGTTAGACATTCTCTGTTTCTGCCTTCCTCAGTCTATAGTGGAATACAGTGGAAGCAAAGAGGAACTATTTTCACTTGCAAGTTGTAACACAATTTGTGATGCATTGAAGCAATGATCCTTGAATCTGTTGCCCTTGATAGTGGTTCCAAAACAATACCTGCTGTGCAGCATGAAGAGGTAGCTTCACGGTGCATTTCATTGATAGTGGAGTAACAATGAACTTTGATGCCAATTGTGCATATTATATTATTCATTCATGTGTTCTTGCTTTATTGCCTTTTTTTATGGATTTGCAATCATATGTATTGCTGCAAGTTTAATCAGCATGACAAACAGATCTCTTTTTTTCCACCTCCTGGATAATCCCTTCTGCTTACATTTCCACAGCCTTTTTATCCTATCTTCAAAGGTTCATTTTCAGGCTACTGTCCTTCTGGGTAACACTGTCTGGATAGCTGGTTTTTTTAATCAGTCTGTCAGAGCCATTCTGAAGTCAGTCTGAGACATACTTATTGATCATTTGATCTTTCTTTCCGTCAGGAAGCTTCTCGCTTCTTTAATACTATGTACATGCATAAAATAGCTTAGTGTGTACTAAAAGTGATAAGATTATTTTGTTAGTCCATATTCCTGATACTCCAAGCAGTGTGCAAACCTTCCCTGCCCTGCCTGCCAAGTATCTAGCACTGTTATCACACACCTAAAATACCTCTAGTCTGGCTATTGCTCTGCTTTATGGACTATACAGCTGTCTTCTGACTTGATACTCATTGGTTATATAAACTGATATTTGTGCAGTATCTCTTCAATCACTTTTGGTTTGTTAATAGCTTTATAGCCTCTATAATTTTAAAGTGTATTGTACTGGCTTTATCTGATGCATAATATTTCAATGTGGTTCATTTTGTAACAGAGTGGGAAGGTTCTCTGTAGTACAGAAAACGAGCTTCCCAAACACAGCTTATCCTTATTTATTTTATCACTTTTACTTCTCTTACATTTTTTATTTTCTTACCTGTGTCTGCAGTCAAATGCAGAGTTTTGGCTAGAACAAAATAAAGCAACAGGCATCGCCTTTTTAACTTTGCTCAAATGACAGAAGATGGCATTTTCCTGCAGTAATCAGAAAGGTTTGTTTTAGAAATGGGAGTAATATTTATTGGTGTTTCTGCTTTTCTGAATGATAGGTCACATCTAGCGCTGACATCAAAGCTGTTCTTTTGAAAGGATGCCTTCACTTGCCCCTTTGCCAGTTACCCTTTGTTCTCCTACCTAAAAGAAGAAAAAAAATATGATTATAATATCAGGTTTTTCATTCTGATTCACTGAGTAACATGGCTGGTGTTCCAGAACTTGAACTGCTTGGAGGATTAAGACTGATCACATTTGATTTAGCCAGATTTCCTTATGTTATTTCCTCTTTTGTTATGCATCACACAGAGCTTTGTTCCAGTCTAGTAGCCTATGACAATAAGCTGGAAATTGAGACTGAGGCTGATGGAAAGTAGAATTAAAAATGAAAATGCATGAGAAACAACTGACAAAAGTAAGGGGAAGTTTTTAGATTATTTCATAGGTTTTTATAAAATGCAGTCTGTGCTGACATGTATTGGAAGCTATAGTGGTTATGTGATCCTGTAAATGCTGGGTATGCTTGATAATTTTTGCGCATCCTGCCTGCATAAAGTCATTTAAGAATGACTGCAGAGTTCTGTGAAGGATCAGATTTGAAGAAGGCTACCAAAATTTGGGTCATCAAGGTATTAAATTCTTGCCCCATGTCTCCATTTGTTTTTGTGAGATGTTAGCCAGACTTAAAACAGAAAAACTTAAAGCTAGGAGTATCACAGGACCAACTCAAAGAGTTCAAAAGTCACCAGGTAAGCCCAGCCTTCCTAAGCCAATAAAAATTAATAGCTTTAAGCTACTGTTAAAAAAAAAATCAAAACGTAAAAGCAAATGGTAATCAATCAGCTAGAAAAAAAAAAGTACGAATAACCAAGAATTTTAGTCCTTTTTTCTTTTTTTTCCCCTAAAGTCTAAGTGTAAACTAGTGCTAGAGCTCTGAAAATGAAGTTTAAATATCTCTCCTCATTATCTAAATAAAACAGCCTAACAAAACAATCAAAACTCTAATGTTTAAAGCAGCAGAACTGGTAGCATGGAAAAAGCCAAACCCACTCATAAAAGCCTTAAGAAAAAAGAAGGACTGTAGAGTAACAGAATGAAAAATTACCTTTCAAGACAATTTAATATGGAATTAGTTTCTTTAAACAACCAGAGATTGCTCTTTTAGGGTAGGAAAAAAGCATAGTTATACATTTGCAGGAGCATTAAAAGTTCAAAAACAATAAGAACCTGGACAAAGACTCAGGTCTTTTGTCTGATATACATGTGTACATTCACAAAACATAATGTCATGTCAGTGACATCATGCTGTTATGAGATTTGGTGGAATTCATAGTATAAAGAGATAAAATTGGGCAGTATTAGCCAATGAATGTGATAACAAATAAAAGAAGTCGAATAAAAGAAGGTTCTGAAAGTCTTGTGTTTGAGTAGTACTTTCTGCTCTAAAACAACAAAACCTGATTAAGTATTGTTTAACCTTTTTTTTATGCTCTTCTCCTTGACTCTGTTCAGCACAAACTGGGGAAGAAGAGACCTTACCTTCAGCAGGATATATATTTTTTAAGGAAATTAAACCCACTCAATTGAATTTTTGATCAATATTCTGTTTCTAATTTCCTCTTGAATTTTTTGTGAAAAAAACTGTATACTTTTTTTCTTATTTCAACAATTCAGATATTCAAGAATGGAAGGGTACAGATACGATGCAAAAATACTTTCCTTTTAAAAGTAAAATTTCCCATAAGCATACTCTTTCTTGTAATCTCATGAAGCGTGGTTGACTTTTTTAAAACCTGAAACATAGTCAATTCATATAGATTTCATCTGGCATTTTCAGCATCTCAAGAAAGCATGTCAGTGTTAATACTGCACTTAAACCATTGTTCCTGGTAATATATTGCGTAACTACAGTCATCCCTACAGCAAAAAAATAAAATCTGCTCTTTTAGTTTGAGTGTAGTTTTCAAATGTTACCTGAGCTTTGTGGTGTCTAGCTTTGACTCAATAGTTTAGAATGTATTAGCTTACTTTTACTATAGATCTATATAATAAGAATTGGATGAAAACCTTTTCTGAAGAAAGGATGGTGAGTCAAAATTAAGGGTTTTTTTTCTGCAGGGTAATGTAGATAACAGGACATTTTCTATTATAAAGTATTTAAAAATAAAATATTTAATTTCAAATTATTTTGACTTTTTTTTAGTGCAAATTTTTCCACTGGATTTTTACATACTACCTCATGTTATGCACACTACATACTTGCAATAAGTATGTAGTGTGTCTGATCATTCATTTTGGCTTCTTGCTCTCTTAATTTATTCCTGAAAGTGTGTTTCTTATCTGTTGGCAGAGGAAAAAAGCCTTGCACTGAAAATTGTTCTGAAAGGTTCTTCGTTTTACAATGTATCTTTGTTTGAACTTTGTTCTACAGTGATTCTACACAGTGAGAGATAGTAATTTATTTGTTCTAGCCTTTAAAGGCTGCCCACTTTTTCTCCCTCTTTCTTTCACCTGTTTTTTCAGCCGAACAAAAGATACTGAAATATTTGGGGATTTTTGGTATTCTAATACCTCTGTTTTTGGTATTCTAATACCCCTGTCACTTCTGGCAGCAACATTTTGCCATTATCAGCTTTAATGGACATCAGAATACAGATGCATGTTCAAAATCTGTAACAAAGTATCAGTTAATGAGTTTTTAAAAGAAAAAAATGTTAAATTAAATTTAAAAAAAATAATGTCTTAGATTCCCACATCTGTGACGCAAAATCAATTAATCACTTGACATGCCTTGGGAAAAAAGTACTCGGAGAAGAGACATTATGTTTATTTTTACTGTTAAAATAAAATGGAGACTTTCATTTCTATTTCACATTTGGAAAGGGTTTATTTGTTTGTTTAACTATCTATGTAAAAAAATTGTTTTCAAAACGCACTACTATTTCAATAGCTTAGCAGAGTAAAATCAACAATTTTTGTTCATAAATTAAAGATTAAAAAGGTTCTTGTGGGTGTCTGTGTTCATTTCTGTATGCATGGACATGTCCTTTTGTATGCTTTACAAAAGTCTTGCTGCCCAATGCATGTGTATTTATGCATATGTGCTGAGGCTTGGTATTGCAAGTTCACATGATATAAGAGCATGGAGAGAAACTATTTTCACCCAGTTTTACAAGATTCTTTTGGTTTTCTGCTTCTTCAGGGGCCTTCAATAGCACTTCAAAAGTTAATTTGTTACTCCTTGAGTACAGGAGGAAAGATTGCTGCCTATAAGCATTTCCAAAACTGGTGATATCCTCATGACCAGCTGTTTTAATGATGTCTGGAAATTGCACAAGTTTCTAATTTTCTTCCTTTAAATGAAAAACTAAATACCAAGACACCTTCTCCAGAGGAGCAGGATGGAGAATTGCCTCCCTGCTGTTCTTCAATCCTTGTACTTGAAATTCAAGGGCTTTTATACAGATGTGTTCTGGTAAATAATACAGGAATAGATTCTGTATTTGTTACTGCTACAATAATTTTCTATTGTATCTTTCAGTATTTTTTATCTTTTTCTGTCATCCTTCACACCAGAAATTTTGTTACTGTGGCTTACAAGAATTTTCAGCATTTGAACTGGAAAACCAGTAAAATATATTGTTACTCTTGGGTGTTTTATTCTGTATGAAATAGAGAGAATACTATTCGTCTTTCTACACACTTTGTTCTGGAGATAAAATTTATATACCTCTCTGAAGCTCCTTTCAAATGATATTTTTCACTGTCCTGGCTTTATACAGTAGGAAACTGACAATGATCATGTAAATGACAATGCTAGAAATGATATGTGCTAAGGAAAGTGGAATTTACCTTTCATATTGTCAATATTTCAGGAGTTTGATTCTTGTAAAACTTTATAATCGCTATAAGATGGTATATTTTTTTAACAGTTTGATCATTTCATTGGATTTCATACATTGGTACTCTTTTGTTTGATGATAGAATAGTGCATATATACCAGAAACTTATCTAGCTTTTTTGTATTTTTAAGTTCCTTCATCCACATACTGCTGTATTTTAGCAAATGAATAGATTCTTTCTTTTGTTTCCTGTGTGCAGACAAGTATTATTTGCAGGAACATCAAATGGCCAGGGACTCATAGTGAATAGCTGACATGAATTGGTCTTGACTTGCGTTAATGATGATTGTCTTCAAATATGTCAAAGAGCTGCTGTAGTTTGTTAAGTGTTCATTATGTTAATATTCAATATGATCTTCGGCAGAGATTCAAGAAGTGACTACAAATATAATTTCAGAAAACTTTTATTCTGGTAAAATCATTCTTGTTGTACATTTGGGGCCAAATTTCAAAGAGCAGAAAACATGACAATTTACTTTCAAGGTGTTTGTGAAGAAATCTGTGGAATCAGAGAGGTAAGGTGAAGCAAAAGCTGAAAAACAGAAAAATTTTCAAATCAATTTCTCTTTTGGCATTATATGCATGTAGGTGATTTAAAAATGTACTAATGGATAATTCTCAAAGTTTCCTATTGTTAAAAAAACATAAGCATTTGCATTTCAAAAAAGAAAAGTTGTAACTTCTCCCAGCTTGGTCAGAGAAGTTCATGGCTAAAACTAGTTTCTTTGCATAGTGATGATTGAGATAACACTAGTACGTATGACACACTCAAACTGTTAGTTTCTTCCCTGCCATTGCTTCTGCTAACTTCAGATCAGTATACATTTTGTCTCTTATCATTATCATTTTATCTTCAGTATTTCATAAAGAGGTAACAAATTTTTAGAATTGTTTTTATTAGAGGAATTATTAATTCATTTTTATTTATTTGATTCCACATGTGCTTGAAAGTTGTGACTGTTGGCAGATGCTTAAAGAGTAGAACTGGTAAAATCATAAAATAAAATTAATAAAATTCTGCTTTCTTGATTTGATTTTGAATTTAGAGATTGCTAAGTTTCAGATTTTGATGGCTGGAGTCTCTACCCTGGTATGACAAGTGCTACCCTGGTATGACAAGTGGTGATCAACGACATAGTTTGTAAAGACCTCAGATTCTGTCTAGGACACCTGTTCTTGTTGCATTTGAATATTAAATATCTCTGAGATCTCTATGAAAATGTGTAAAAGTAAGTTTAAATATTGACTGTTAATTTAATTATGATACACTTCAAAGCATGTCTAGCCAAGCTCAGGAGAACTGAGTCTTTGCTTCAGACTTTCTAATAGTTTTAATAAGTGAATTTTGAGAAAGATATCAAGAAGGGTGAGAGATGTAGGAGATCATTAGCTTTAACAGGATCAATTTATAAACTCCAGTAAGTGTCTCGCATAAAGCAGATTTGTTATGAATGTTGACCACTTTTAACTTAGTGAATCATTCAGAATTATTAGCTACCGAATCATTCAAATTTTAAAGAGTCTTTCAGATAAAAATGGTAAGCAAAGCCTTTATTTTTTGTTCAGTAGTTCAGTTATGCTACGAGAATGAAGTTGCTGGTTTGAAAGGCTTCTTAATTTTTGTCATTGTCATAATTCTCTTCTATTTGTACAATGAACATGTTCTTAATCTGCAAAACTTCATAGAATCTATTTGGATGCTGCTGTTGCTTTTATGAGTTCTAAGAAATCATCTCAAAAATTGAAAATAATGAATAATATGGAGGTAAAAATTATAGCAAACCAAGAGCATGGATTTCATTCAAATGAAAGAACCAAAAACCGCAAATCAAGCAACCAACAAACCACGATATTTTATTTCTTTTTTATAGTCATTGTTTGAGGAGCAGACAGTGCCAGAGGTTCAGCTCTCTCCATATTGAGACTCTTGACCACACCTTATCACTTTGTGAGAAGGAATCTTTAACCCTGAGGATGTAACCCTGCTCCTGTCCGCTTCTCAGGCATGGAGAGAAAAGTCATCTGAACTCCCAGCAACTCATTTTAAGTGGCAGTAACCCCCCTATTTATCCCCTCCAAACACTACTTTGGCTTCTGCTTGTAAAGCTATAGGCAAGCAGAAGTCCAGTAAGTCATTTGCTCATGTGTTTTTGTCTTCTCTCCTATCAGTGAACAGTGACAAGCAAAAATCGTTTAAGGACTTCCTCCTGCCCCCAAAATCAAAACTCCTTAAAGCACTTGGAAAAAGTCTGAGCCTTTGCCCATCACAGATTATTTGAATAATTTAACGTTTTAGGATTGTGAAACCCTGCTTAATTGGCCAGCAGAATTATGATTGACTGAACCTTGGTTATGCCCCAAACCCATGTGAATCCCAGGTCAGCTTTTGTGAAGTTGCTTAGAAAAAAGCGTGCCTATATGTAGCAGACCTCATTCTCTTTCAGCTCCATGTGGATTCACTGCATGTAACTGTGCTGTGGCCCTAAAGAGTGACAAGAAGTAATTTTTAAAATAAACTGGTTCTCACAGCCAGTGCCAGGCTTCTTACACGTGTTGGAACAGATGAGTATCTGACCTACTGGGTATTTTTACCTAGGCAATAAGATTATAAATGTGATGAAATGTTACTGATTGAAGGCACAAGGAAAATCCATATTTATCCATATAAAGTCCATTTAAAATCAATGTTTGGGATTTTTAAAAAGATTTTGCTGTTTCCATACTGATCATAAACAGAAGTTGGTGGTAGCCTATCTACAACTGAGGTGTATTGAATCTGTTTTTCTGCACTTGCAAATTTTTATCTCTTGGTGGTTTTGTGACTTTGCACTGAAAAAAATCATATTATTCACATTAACAATGTTATAAATAAGAAATATGATTATTGATTAGAAAAATATTTTTTTATTCACTTAAATAAAGCAAATTAATAAAAATCTCTATTTGAATGTTTATTGCCATTTTAACAGGTGCGTTGAATATAAATGATAGTAGCATCAATGAATAAATTAATCACAATTAACAATCAGTTAAAATGATTTTTCTCATCAAAGATGTAGATTTTATAATTAGAGCTCCTAATTTTAGATAGAGAAAGTATTTATCAGCAAATATCTGATCTTTTTGGGAGACAAATACTGAGAAATGTATATTCTGGAGCAAATTTACTAATTAACATTAGAATTACAATTAAAATACTCCCAAAGATGTAAATAAAAAATGTGTCCATTTGCTTTGATTCCGTTCTGTATCTCCTACTCAGTATTAAAATTTAACAGTGTAACATAAACTGAAAGGCATAGCTTTTTCCATTCTAAGCCACATGAAATGAAAATTAGGGGGCCCTTATATGACTCATATGCCACAATAAGTGACATAAATCCTGAAACATATAATTTAGATGGCCAAGATCCAAATTTTCATCATGTAGCTTCTGAAGAATCTAAAGTTCTGGTCTTTCATCTCTATCTAGATCAGGTTCATAAAGTTCCATGGAGCCATTCCCATTTCTTGTCCACTTCAACTCACAAAGTTTGTCTTTATGCTTGGCACTTGTACAGGGATAGGCACATGCTGGACACCACATTCATCACATGCAGTAACTCCTGAAATGGTTAGGTGGAAACAATAGTCCTGTTCCCGTGCATGCAATGAGTCAGTCAGTTGAGTTGTCTCACTGTCAGTAAAAGATCAGATGTGACCTCAAGCATAAGAAGAGAGAAACATATTTTTGTTTCCCAAAAATGCATTTAATGATCAGGCTATAAACAATCTGCGGTCGCATGTTGTAAAAATCCTCTAGGGCTGGTGAAAAAACAAGCAAGAAATAACCTAAATGGATACCTCAGTGGTTAACTGAATGGATGGATAACTCAGTAATAGTTTTTATGCCTGCAGATATTTAGTTATTAAAGAATAAATTGATGAAACACAAAAATCAGGTTTAGAATCTTAGAATGAAAGATTTGGTTGTTTGGTTGAAGTAAGTTTTTTTCTTTTTCTTTTTCTTTTTCTTTTTCTTTTTCTTTTTCTTTTTCTTTTTCTTTTTCTTTTTCTTTTTCTTTTTCTTTTTCTTTTTCTTTTTCTTTTNTTTTTCTTTTTCTTTTTCTTTTTCTTTTTCTTTTTCTTTTTCTTTTTCTTTTTCTTTTTCTTTCTTTTTCTTTTTCTTTCTTTGCAATTTTTTCTTTTTCTTTTTCTTAACTAGATCTACATTAAGTATAAAGAAAATTATGACTCACAATGGGACAATCTGAATTAGTTTAGTTTTGGAAAAAATGCTTCCCATATTTGTCTTGGAATAGACAATTGAGCAAGGGCTCAGTTAAAAGAGACCTTAACAGAGGACAGAAGTACAATGACCGAACTACAAATGACAGTGTTGATTTGAAACTATATACATGAGTAAAGTGACCAGATAGTAAACCAATTTATGAATTTATATCTCTTAAAGCAGATATAGAGGCTACAGCAATCAATAATTAACAGGAGGTCTCAGCCTTACATTTATTATAAAACCTCAAGAAACTAGTCCTAGTAGGTGGATCAGCTAAAACTATTTCTATAACAAATTCTTTTAGGCAGAAATTTCTCAGTGGGGAACTTCTGTCTGGAACATCTCTAATAACCTGATTAAATAAAACACATGCCAAACCATTCTCAGTGAGTGCTGTAAATCTCAAATATTTGCGGAAGTTTCTCTCCAATTAAAATAAAAAGTCCTTTTGTGGGTAACATTGATATTTTCTGTTATTGTGGAGTCAATGAGAATGAAACTAAAAAAGTGTAGATGGGATGAGGAAACAAACATTGCATAAACATAGAGTCTGTATAAACTTAATGTGCACATTAGATAAGTCTAAATGAAATAAACAATAAGGCATTAATTACTACTTTAAGCCTATTAATAGGAGAGAAAAGAAAACCAGAACAATAATTACTATTTTTCCTAGCCAGATATGTTTTCTGCAATCCCTCAAATGATCCCACATATTTCAACATTCATCTGCCCTACCAAATATATATTACATCATTTGATTTGAAAACAAGAACAAAATTTTTCTTCTGACTAAAATTTTTTCTACTATATTTAAAGTTCTACCAAACTGCTCTTTTTTTTTTTTTTGACCAAAATGAGGTTTCAATGAGCGTTTGGAATTTCACAATATTCATTTTGAGTTGCCTGGGTGCCAGGTACTGTCTCAAAATCATCAGATATTCATGTCAATTACTATACTCTTACATAAATAGTAATAGTTGATTTGAATGCTTTGTAGAAACACAGTTCCTCCTTTCAAAAACAAACCTTTCCCAGTGCATTAGGACTACTTTTTATTTGTTTCTTATTTCATTAAATCATCTCAATCAGCTGTATTTAAATATACTATAAATCATTTCAGTACTTACCATAGTTAATGATTTAATGATTGGAAGATCTTTTTCCAATGTGTAAATAAATTTGGATAATTAAATACTGCATTTTTTTTTCAACCAAGCAGAAATTTTTTTTTGTGCTCCTGATTAAAGTTCCCTAAATTTTGTCTCTCCTTCCCAAACATAGAGGTTGTATAAATACAAAGTACCTGCTGAGATTAACCTGCTAATGGAAATTGAACCCTGTCTTTATTCGCTGTCTCTGTTTATCCCTGCAGTCACTATTATTTCATGTCCCTCAGATATCCCAGCCTGTGTTCTCCACAAATTTCCACTAGTTTGCAGCTCTGCAATCAATTATTTCTTCATCCCATTTACATAATTCTCTCATGACAGGAAATCAGAAGGGAAGTAAATCAGTTTTTTCTGAAAGAAGTTTTAAGGGTGAGCAGATGAGATTCTCAGATGGACTTTGAAATATTTTAATGAAGCAATTAAAATAAAACCTGGTGAAGATGGGCTGTTGAAAGGAAAGATTGTTATAAAGCTGCTTACTCATTAGTGCACTCAGTGTGCACTGCAGTTTTATGTGTGGGAGTAGCAAGCTCATCCAGTCAAATATTACAGGCAGTGTTTGCACTATTTTTTAAACCTAGGCATAAAAGTGAAACCTGCTTATGGACTCAAAAGAAAGATTGTAAAAAATCACTTAATTATAAATCTGGTGTATAAGGGAATACTGAATTTTAATTGTTACTTTAACTTGCAATGTTTGAAAAGGATCTGTCCAGAAGATTCATAGTCAGTTTAATACAAAGAACGCTACTTTGAAATGACTGCTTAAGAAAATATGCAAAATGTATATTACTACAGAAAGGGGAAATGCCAGAAGGCGTTTCATGAAGAACCTTGAGCAGTGAAATGACTGTCCAGTTCTATATTTAGGTTATAGATGAAAAAATATTTGTTTTGACTGTGTTATAATCAACTGGTAATATGACCTGATCATTTCCTTCAAAAAAGGCTTTTACTATAACAAAGAGGAAAAAGTAACTTTACGTGAATAGTCTATAAAGGAGAAAGAATTTGTAAGTTATTATACAGAAAGTGTATTTTATTTTTATTTTGTATTAATTTAGATTTACTTTTATTTCCAGAGCAAATGAAGCAATGTTGCCTATTTAAAAATGCAGGGTTCATTTAGGTATTTATACTGGACCTGGTTAGAATAGAGTTAATTTCCTTCACAGCAGCTTGTATGATCATGCATTTTAGATTTTTGATCTAAGGAGTGTTTATAAATACCTCCTTGGCATCTCACTCTACTCCTATAGTGATTAGATTGGGAGGAGAGAGGGTGTGCAGGGAGGCAACAAAACTGAGCTGATTACCCCAAATAACCAAAGAGATATTTAGTAATATATAATATCATGACCAATGCTGAAAGGAAAAAAGGGATGATTACCTGCTTTTTATTTGGAAACTGATTGGACATTGGTCTAACCAAATGAGATTGTGAGTGTTTGCTTTTGTATCACTTGTTTTTAATCCTTCTTCCACTTACCATTCACTTATTAAAATGTTGTTTGTTTGGGTTTTTGTTTTACTTTGACCTCCAATTTTTCTTGTTTTTATTATCCTTTCTTCTTCCTCCATTCTGTTGGAGGAGGGGAGTGAGTGACTCTATGGTGCATATCCTTCAACAGAGTTAATCCACAGCAACACGTTAAAAAGAAGATACACATATTTTAGAGCAAGAATGTTTAGGTGTAAGAACACAGTCAGATATTAATTCAATTTTTGTGTCACCAAATTAATTTCTGGCCACTTTGAAATATGAGCTTAAGGCAAGTAAATGAAGGTCTAAACAACAGCACCCACACAAAACTCTGTGATTCAAGTCACTTACTCAAGGTTTCTAGGACTCAAGAATCATCTGCCATGAACATTGAAAAGCTTCCAAGCCCAGAATTTAGCCAAGCTGAATTATTAACATGTAAAAATACAAGAAAATATTAAAACATTGTCTAAATGTCCTCAAATTTCTGTAGCCAGTGCTCTTTGTAGGGTTTGCTGCACTGGTCTGAGTTCCCATGTTGTCTTCTGTGGATTATAAATCATCTGAGATTACATCTCAGGAGAGCAAGTTTTCCACTAATTTCACTCTCTGGGAAAAAATAATTTTTTCATCTTGCATACATGATGAACTTTCACTTTTCATTTCAGTATGGACTGCACTTGGAGAACAGCTAACCAGAGTTAAAGAAATTTGCCCAAATAAACAAAAAATTATTAGAGAATATTATTATTTAGATTAAAATATGGAAACAAATTGCTTTCTTCCAAACCACAAATTAGTTTCTAATCAAAGTGTATAGAATTCTGGTCTTAAGTTATGTGTTCAGTATAAATAAAGAGAATGAGAATGGTATCATCTGATGTGATCAAGACGGACTAGTGATATAATCATTAAAAAAATATTTTTGTGTAGCATTTGACAAACATTGACCTTAGTGGAGAAGAGTTTTCACTACTAAAATTATTTCTTATAATACAGGCACAATTCTGTTAGCTTTAAAACAACTGTAAAATACACACTGAATTTGTCAGTTGAAAAAGATTGAACAAAACTAGCATAAGTAGCAGAAGCAGTGCCAGAAACAAATGGGTTTTCTTATCGTTTAAATCAGCTTAGATTGTCTGCATTTGTTTCACTTGTGCCTGTTGACTTTTCTAAGTAAATCGTTCACAAAACATTAAAACATAATGTTGTCAATTTTACATTGGTTCAGTTAAATCAATGTAAAATCACAACCTTAATCTGGGACAATTCTGTGAATCAGCTAGGCCCAAGTGTAAGGTAATAAAATAAAGTAACTTCATTATGCAGATACCAGGATTGACTCCTTACAGTTTATTGCAAAGATCGGCAAGTATTCCATTAATTAGCAACTATATCTCACAAGACAGATTGAGCATATTTTACTCTGATGTACTGTTTTTGGGGAGGCAGAACATACATGCTCTTTGCAATTTTCTTTCAACATATTTTTTTGGTCAAACGTTGTGTACTTGAACAGAATGTACCGTGTGAGGCGGTGACTCTCTGCCATTTCCTCTGTTGCTTGGTTTTTATTACCCATATGCCCCAATACTCTACTCTTGAATATGGAGGACATTAGTTGTTTTTTTCATATCCTATCCATCTTTCTTTAGTGAATGTACTTAATGCATTAAGTTTGGATGAGAAAAGTGGTTACCAGTTTTTTTGCCTTGGTCGTTTACATGTAGAACAATATAAGAAAACTTTGCCTGTCTATGACATGATGTTAAATTAATTTTTTGACACTGCTGTAAACACATCTCCATTAACTTATGTGCAATGATCACTTTTAATTGCTGCTCTTAGAGTAGATATATTTTGAAATACCTTTCTGTGTGGTCTTCTTCAATGTTAGACATTTTTGACCTCTACTTCTCCTTTTATTGGTATTATTTCTCTTTCTGTAGTTGTCAATCCTAGTTTAATAGCACAAGAGACTTCAGAAATGTCCTGCTTTTACAGACCAGGCAACACAGATGTTTATATATTTTTTTACTCTTCTGCCTTGCCCTTCAGGCAATTTCCAGTTCATAGAAGACTGGTTCACATCCAGAAGACTTCAAATTGTTCTTTGAAGCCAGATTTCCTCAGGCCCTCTATCAAATGCTTTTTTAAACTCCTCTTGTACTACATATGGCATATTCCCCTTTGTCCATGGACTCCTTCACATTTTTCCCTCCTATGGTGAGGGTCAATGGAGTGAGTGGAAGCTGAAAGAAGCTGCCACAAAGAGTAGGTTTTCTGCCTCTTTCTGCTGAAGCTGGTTCGCTTGAGTTTCCTTGCTCTTTTTTCACTTCTTTATACTTTCTTGGTAGCATAATAGACTATACTTCCTTTTAAAGACCCCTTTTTTAAAATATATTCTCAATTTATACTCTCTGTGGTTCAGTTAAACTGATTTCCAATTTTTCTCATGCCCCCAGTAGCTATTCAGGACTCAATTCTAGGACCAGTTCTGTTCAACAGGTTTATAATTTATTTCTCTGTGTTAGTTGAATGCACAATTAATAAATTGGTTGATTATACTAAACTGGGAGGTGATGTTGACTCTCTCAAAGGACTACGAGAGAGTGATCAAGCAGTGGCACAGAGAGGTGTTTAGTGCCCCACGCCTCTCACTGCCTCAAAAGGAGGCATTTGGATAATGCCCTTCATAATGTGCTTTAACTTCTGGTCAGCCCTGAGTAGGTCAGGCAGGGGGATGAGACTATTGTGTCTTCTATTCTATTCTATTCTATTCTATTCTATTCTATTCTATTCTATTCTATTCTATTCTATTCTATTCTATTCTATTCTATTCTATTCCATTCCATTCCATTCCATTCCATTCCATTCCATTCCATTCCATTCCATTCCGTTCTATTCTGTTCCATCCTGTTTTATTTCTGCTCTTTTTTAACTCAGCTTCCCAGATCAGGAAAGAGGCACAATTCAGCTCAGCATGGGATAGACTATACAAAAAACACTTCCTCCATCTGAATTCTTTATACTAAAGGTGCGGAAAACACACACATTTCAAGTGTGTCATGGTCAAATCATTATATCTCTGGTCACATTTGAAAATTTTTCTTTCTCTTCTTGTCTTTTCTTGCCTTTTAGAGCTTTTCTCGCTGGTATTTGTAATATGCCACTTTTTAATCTCAGTATCCATTACTTCTAAAAAAGGAAGTATGACCAATATGTTACCATAATATCTTACTATAAGATGTTTCTCTTTACCATTGCCACAGTTTCCTATTATCATTTTTTCTTCCTTTCCTTGTAGCCAATCTCCACCCTATTAGTTTCTCCTGTCAATACTTATCTCTGTGATGTATTCACATCTGTTTATGTGTTTTACCTTGAACTCACCTGCTTTTTGAGTCTCTCCAGCTTCTGCACAAAGAAATTGATCTATCACTTATCCTGTGTTGCAACTTTCTTGTTCATGAAGATATGGAAACACCAAGCTGTATATCTTCCGTATCAGTTATCCTGCTGGAAAACATTGTGGGCCATCTAGTAAAAGAATAATTTTACAATGTGCAGTGTAAAAGTGAATTTGTTCCATTTTAATTCTCAAGAGTAATCAGATTCAAATGACCAGCTGACATGTAATGTAGCAAGCCATTAGCAAGTTATTAATGTGCTCAGATTCCATTTAAAGTCCCAAGTAAAAATTACTTTTTTTTTACAAAAAAGGTAATATACGTTATGTTTGCATCCCTACATCTTTCAGCTTGAGTCATTGTGACTGTCTAAAACACTGGTATGATCCTCTGTGAAGGGTGTCAAAAACACACATCAGAAAATTGTGTCAAAATGTGAAATCATGTTCCAATAACTAAGCAAGTTAAAGCGTGTTTTGTCTGGGACTAAATCTGCTGCTGCTGAAAAGAACTGGTCTTAGGTCTGCAAATTATTTATATTTGCTTCAAATTTCTGTAAAGATTTTGAATGTTTTAATTTATAATCTGATGCAAATTTCAGTGTTTCCAAGTGCTAGAGATTACTGCATGGGCTGCAGCCTGATCTCTGTCACAGACACACGTGTAGTCATGTTTTTGGAAAGACATAAGTACAGTTATTTATGTCCTGTTTAAGTCTTCTGACCTCAAGAATTTGCAAGCTGACATTTCTCATGAGTTTTGCAGTCAGGTTGTCCTTTCTCCGAAGTCCCCAAGCAATTAATCCATTTTTTCTGTTGCTCAGTGAGTTCACTAGGATTTGTAGCCACAATGCATGTCAAATACAGCAATTTTTGAGCCCCCAGTTATTTTAAAAAAATCTGTAATTATAAAACCCACCATAGTTATCAAATTTTTTCTACTCTGGTCTATTTATGTAGAAGAGAAAGCTCTTTCCCTATTTTCTCCTAAAGTGTTCTTGGAGTGGAATGTTTTGAAGGGTGATAGCAGGGATCCAGTATCACACTGCTCCATGATTTTAATTGCAATCTCACAATGTCAAGAAATTTATTGTTTGGAGTCTTCCACTCAGGTGCCTTAAAAATGGAGGTCTAATAGAATAAATTGTTTGAGCCTGCCAGACATATTTGTTGAAGCAGCCTGGGCACAAGACTGCATTTAAACAGTGCTGAGTATGACCTGAAAACTGTCATAAAAATAAGCTTCATATAGGCATCATGAAGTTTACCAACAGTTCTTAAGTAATGATGTCAAATGTTGTTGAACATGCCCTTGTATACATGTAGAATTCTGTTTATATCTACTGGCACTTAATCTGAAATTTTTCTCAAAAAAATATAATTAAAAATATAGTATGTGCTTCTTTGAAAAAAAGTCTTTAAAACTATTTAAATTATATTATATTATATTTATCTATTTCCTTTACATAGAGAATCATGGAGTCCCTGCTCCTCTTATCTAATTGTTCCCTCAAAATAGGCATAACCATTCCTGCGGTACTGAGAGGTAACATGCATTGTGTTTCTTGCAAGCCTTCTTTCTCTGGGCTGTACATATTTATTCCACTGCTTTCTGCCTGTCATGATCAAATGAAAGAGAAAGCTGATATTTTGTTTTCAATAAAACTTTGCCTAAGTTTAATGAAGATGAACTCTTGTCCTTTTTATGCTGAAAGAAAAGCCTCTGTGATGTGTAATCAATACAGACTCCTCTCTACTATCTCGGCATATAGCCATGACAGACCAACACTGAACAGACTTACCCATGTGTGACGATAAATTCAAGATCGTTCGCTCAGTGGATAGTGTAAAGTGATTCTGTGAGCACAAAATTAAATAACAGTTTAGGGTAACAGTAGCAGTAACAGAGAAAAAGATAGGAAATTGACAAAAAAGGAAAAAACAAATTAATTTTGGCTACTGAGAAATTTTTCTTAGTACTTTCTGAAAATGTAGAACAGCCTTTGAAATGAAGATTTCTTGGCAGTTGGATCATTTTTAAGCAAGTAATAAAAAAATCTAAAACAGCAGTCAGGAGTTTTCTAGAAGAAATTGTTTTTCTTTCAGAGGAATCATGGCTTAAGAATTCTTTTGTGTTTCCCATTGTCTTGCCTAAGAGAGGCATTGAACCATTATCTTCAAAAATGAGAATTTACTTTATCATGCTAAAGAAAGTACTGGTATCACTTTTATAGAAAAGTACTGTTCTGAACACTTTTTCACGATTATGTACTGTGGAAAAAAAATTTTCTCATAAAAAATGAGACTCACTTATTTTTGTCTTGCTCTGTAAAAGTACAGAGCATCTTTTAAAGATTTCATACATGTTCACATTTTTGTGTATATGTTAGTCCTGAATCCCTAAAGAAATAAAAATAATGTTGTTTTGAACATCTAAGAACAGAACTAGCTTAAGTTATAGACAGCAAGCAATCAAAAGAAATTGGCTTATTTTCTTATTCACCTTGTCTTCATTATAGCCTCAAAACAATCATAGAATGATAAAATCATAGAATAGTTTGGTTTGGGAAGGACCTTAAAGATCATCCTGTTCCAACCCACCTGCTATGAACACCTTCCACCAGACCAGATCTTTTAGACCCTATCCTGCCTGTCCTTAAACACCTCCACAACTTCTCTGGGAAACTTGTTCCTTTGCCTCACCACCCCCCCCAGTAAAGAATTTCATCTTAATATCTGATCTAAATCTATTATCTTGCAGTTTTTCCTGAAAATTTTAGTTAACTACCTGTTATTAAAGATTAAAATAGCTCAAACTTAATACAGGAGGAAGCATTTTTGGTTTCCAAAAAGCAATGAATAAAGCTGGGATCTCAGAAATCCTTAGTCAGGTTTCTCATTAACCTCATGTTTTCAGGGTCAAGTATCATGGACAGACCTCAAAGAGGTACTGGAGGTTTTGCAGAAGCTATGTATGTTTTTGTTGGCAAGAAACATGGATCTGTTGGAGTGGGTCCATGGGAAGTCCTGGAGCACCCTTTCTGTGAAAACATGTGCTGAATGTTTGTTTGCTCAGCCTGAAGACTCTAAGGGGAGCATATAGCAATTTTCCAGTATCTAAAGGGGGCTATAAGGAGTCAGTTTTTTTAGCTAGGCCTGCAGAAATGTTTGTAATAATTTTGAACTAAAAGATTCCAGATTCAGGCTAGATATAAAGAATAATTTTTTTCTTGAAAGGGTGGTGAAACACTAGAAGAGGCTGCTCAGAGAGATGGCAGATCTCCCATTGCTGGAAACACTCAAGGTCAGGTTAAAAAATTCTCTGAGCAACTTGATCTAGTTCCTGTCCATGACAGTAGTGTTGGACTAGATGACCTTTAAAGGTCCTTTCTAACCCAAACTATTCTATGATTTTATGATTTTATGATTTTATTATGCTCTGCAGTTCAGTATAGCCTATTATTATATGAAAAATTTTTCCATGTTCTATTCATAACTTTTACAGAAAAATCTATCTTTATTACAAGAGGTAAATTCTAAAATCCAATTTTATTTTGTGAATAAATATTAATCTTGTGGGTGAGAAGTAGGAGAGCAGCAGTATAAGGGCACAGTCTCTGTTCATTCTGATTTCAAAGAAATAAAAGTGTCAAATTTTCTGTATTTTATACTAACATTTATCCTGTATATGAACAAAAGTGGTAGTCTGTAATACTGTGAAAAGTATTATGATGACCAGAATGGATACAATCACAGAATCACAAAGTACGCTGAGTTCAAAGGCACGCACAAGGATCATGAAGTCCAGCTCCTGGGCTGCACAGCACCCTCCCCAAGGGTCACACCTGAGAGCATTTCCAAAAGGCTTCCTGAGCTCTGCCAGGCTGGTGCTCTGACTGCTTCCCTGGGGAGTTGTTCCAGTGCACAAACGCACTCTGGGGCTCGAGCCTTTTTCTGATACCCAGCTGAAACCCCTGACACAACTTCAGGCCATTCCCTCAGGTCCTGTCACTGGTCACCACAAAGCGGAGATCTGTGCCTGCCCTTCCTCTTCCTCTCATGAGGAAGTTGTAACTGCAGTGAGGTCTGCCCTCAGTCTCCTCTTCATGCTGAACAAACCAAAAGATCTCAACAGCTCTGCATGTGGTTTTCCCTAAAGGCACTTTATCATCTTTGTTGCCCTCCTTTGTACATTTTCAAATAGCTTAAATCTTGCTTATATTGTAATTAATTGTAATTTTATGTCCTTCTTACAATATCTTCAAATAAATACATTTTCCAAAATTTCTTAGTTAACATAATTATTTTTTGTCTATTAGAAACACATAGTCCAGAATCTTTCCTTTATAAACAATTCTTACCTAAAGTTACAATGAGAATTCTGGATGAGATTTTTTTTTTCCAGGACTCTTGAGTATATGCAATTGATTTAAGTTTTAGCAGGATCTCCACTTCTGTTTGGAGCAAGCAACTTGGAGCACAAATGTCTGATTTAGGGACCTGTTAAACATAAATGCAGTTCATAGGATGCTGCAGAAACATGTTGCTCACTTCAGATTTCTGGAGTTTGAAAATGCTGAATCAAGACCTTCTTCACAAGAGACATAAAAGAAATTAATTTACCCTCAGGGAAATATCTTATGATGACCTACATTTTTATTATTGAGAATAAAACTAATGAAAAGGGAGATAATGTAAAACACTCTGTAAATTAGTCGTCAAAAGACTACTTTGAGGATATGCTTTTCATGTTACTATCTAATTATGTTTTTGTTTTTTGAATACTTTTTAAATTTATTAAACAAATGTTATTACCAATGATAGCCTAAAATGGGCTGAATCAAATCTGTGGTAAGTATATTGTACAATAAAAATCTTGCAAAGAATGAATTCACTCTTAAGAAAGCTTTAAAGTTGCTTAGATCTTAGAATCTTAAAGGACTTTGTGCAAGAAACATTAATTTTAGGGAAAGAAACTCTGCAAGACATTTGCTTCAGGTAACTATAAATTACAGTTATAATATTGTTGTATCTTAAAGGAACTCAGAGAAATAGTTAAAAAAATTATAAATGAATAAATAAATAAATAAATAAATATTATGCTACCAGACATATATCAATAAATACAAGGAGGAAATAAGAATGATATTAATTACTTTTTAAAACACGCCAACTTGGAATAAGTGGCATTATTATATCTAAGAATATGCCACACTCCTTCTTAATTCTGAATAACACAGTAATTTCTTATAATGTGATTCAGATTACCTTCTGTAGTTTTTAGTTTCAGTGTTGCAAAAACTTATTCATACGTCCCATCAACATTTATACTTTTACGAGGCTTCAAGCAGACAAAAAAGTATTCAGATTATAATGAATGTAGGACATCTGGATTTCTATTATACAACTTAATATAATAAAATTGTGAAATAAATATTTTGTCATTAAGAGAAGGAAAAAGGAAACCCAAGAAATTTTCATAAATATTTTTAGATATGCCCTCACTATTTCAATTTCGGTCTTATGGATTAATTCCACATTTCCTTTGGTAGTTAGTTACCATGATTTCAAGCAATGAAAATTATTTTCCCAACTTTTCATCATACAATATATAGTCTAATAAGTTTTGATATATTTTCTTACTGGAAAGGATAAAAAGACATGTATGCAGTGTTGTATTGAGAATTTCTCTAATTAAAAAAAACCTAAAACAAAAACCAAACCATATATTGGATAATGTAACAAATTAAAAAATATCTGAAGCATTGAAAAAAAAAACCCGAACAAATTAACCATCTTTCTCAAAATCCTTCTACTGGTGCCAAAGAAAAACACAGAGAAATTGGAATATTGTGTTTAAGATCAGAAACCAAGTAACTTCAGATCTGATAATAAAATGTTATTTTTGCACTTTCTGCTATATCTCCATCATAGAATTTAGGGAAAATATACTAAGATATTATAATCAGTGTTACAGAGATTATGACAACAATTATTTTGAACAGTAGTATATCAGTCTTAAGGACAGACCATTGTGAACAAATCCACTCCTAAGTTAGAAAATCAAAGCCATCAGGGTTAATTAAAAGAAACATATTAGAGAAATAAAAGAAAACACTCTTCTTCCAGATTAAGAGAGAAAAAGAATGGGTCAAGGCATTTACATATAATTTTAAAAATTTGAACAAAACAGAAGACAGGAAAAAAAGACTTGATGTTCTCTCTGTAGAATGTCAGTAAGAGCCATATTTGTATTTTTATGTAATGGCAAACATATTTTTTTCTCTCAAGTATTCATTTTATCCTACATTTAAACAATGTAACTCAGGCAGCCTCCAAAATAAGTCATGAAAGCAAGTGTATCAGATAAATTTATTGCTCAATCTTGCTTTTATGTAGAATATTCAAAACAAATCAATCCTAAATACCTCAGAAAGGAGGCAAGACAAACCTTAATGGAACAGTGCATCCATTCCCATAGCACAAGTGCATTTAGGAGTGCCTTCTCCAGAGTGTACTGTTTGACTATTAGCTAGATATATTGTACCTAGTGCATAATATCGTGGTGTTCTTGTGCCAGAAGGATTGGGTTTTTCCCTTCTCAAATCACTTGCTAAACTCTTGCAGGCTATAGACAAACTTCCATTAATATTCTCTGAGCAGAACTTTATATTAAAGAACAGAACTTTATATGAAAATTTTACAGTATTCAAAATAATAGTGTGTGGTAGAAATAAATAATTCAGTGGGAAAATGGATTTTTAAGAGAAATTTCGAGCATGTAAATTCAACAGTAACTAGTGTTCCAAACATTCTCAAAGGAGTATATTCTTATGGGAAGGAGAAATAAACTTCTCAAAACACAGTTTTCTCTGCAGAGAATTCAGAAATTGAAGGCAAATAAGATTTTCTTTTTCAGTTTAATCATACTATCAATATATGTATTAGGAATTTTTATTAGGGTAGTTGATATAATGTAAGCAGTACTTGATGATGAATTAGGGAAAATCTTATGAAGCTTAGTTCTTATTTTATATAAAAATATATTAAAGAGTTGATCTTTAAATTCTAAATATTTTCATTTAATTATTATACAAAGAAGCACGTATTTTGATTTAATTTCACATGCAAAGCCCCCAAATAAATTGGATTTTAATTTTCTTCCACTCTTTTGAATCTTGTCATGTTGAAAATATTTTATAACTCCATTAATCAGTATGAGTTAAAATTAAATTAGTTGCACATGTACCAATAAATCCTCATGGATTTCCATAAGGAAATGTCCTCTAGCAAAATTGTATTGCCTCCATAAATAAAAATAACATCAAATATCTGCTTAAGGTGCAAAAACTTTTCTTTTACTAGCGATGAGATGCAATTCCATCACTCTGTGCCATTTTTTGTTATATTCAGAATTCAGTTTTAAAAAGTCTACTGTTCTTATGTTTCCTTTGGAGTGTAAAAGAATAGGTAAATGTCTTATCTGATTTCTGAACTCCAGCCATTCATTTTTTTCTCCCCTTGTTTTGCTCTGAGAAATGAAAAGATGCCCAGTGCTGCCAAAGTACAAAGTTGGGTACAGATGTAGATTGGCTACATCTTGCATTTATTTAGTGCATTAGTCCCTATGTGGTGGACTGAAAGAAAAAAAAGTGAAATTATAAAACTTCAGAATATTCTCTTTAATTTGGCTTTAAGAAAAAGGCTAGCTATTTTGATGAGGTTGTATCTTCACAGTGGTCAGGCATTCAGGCTTGCAAACTGTTGAAAAGCAGATTTAAAGAATCTGCAACAGATTATAAGTCTTTCAGACTTTCTTTTAAAGTGACCCTAACATTTCTGTAGTTCATTTTGAAATGCTCTGATATCTTGATATCTGTTTTTGCATTTGTGCAGGATTATGCACCTTCTATTTAGTTTATTTATTAGTTTGCAAATATTATTCTTCAATTCCAACAGTTCTAGCTATAAATGTAACTGTGTGTGTAAAGGGATTTCTCAGCTATAAGCTAGCATAAAACTCATTTGATTTCCTAGCCTTTGTTTAGAGTGTCCTGTGGGAAGACATTACCAGTCAGGCAAATTAAATGGAATTGCATTTAATAGTTTTGTAATAAAGAAAAGTTTTCATTACATGAGCTGAAATAATGAGCCTATATAATTTAATATTAATTCCATCATCATAGAGATAAATCTCATTGTGATATTTAAATCAGATGATAAGACCCTGTGTCTTTATATTAAAAGTTATTATAGTTTCTAGTTAAGTGCCACCTGTTCACACTACATTTTTAATTGCTCTGATTATCTATTCCTATTGAGTTCAAACAAAGTGAAGTTATTTTTTTAAAGATATTTTAAAGAGACTTTGGGTTTCGTTTGTAATTGCAAATATTAAATATATATTTAAGCTTTTAAATATGAAGAAATAACATTTTACAGAGTTCCATGCAATCTTGTACACTTTATCATTCTCCTAGCGCTTATTTTCCCCAATTTGTCGTATCTCATCACAATATCCCTGTTTGATTCAAGCTCTGAGCCTGTCAAAGCTGTTGCACACCTGCATAGCTTTAACTGCAAGTTTGTAAGAATTCCATATGGAATTGCTCAAATATAAATTTTCTAATTAAATGGGAAGCTCGGTGTGGTGGTGAGGAATGGGGCCATCTGGCCTCCTGCATTGAGATGCTCGGTTCTTTGGCAACTGACAGACTAGACCAATTCTTGCCCACTTACACTCTAACTTTCTAAAACGGGATTTGTCTCTGGAGGCTCTGGGGATTTGTGTCATAGGCAGATGGGCAAGAGGGAGCTCCCAGCACAGTTTTCTGGTGTCCACAAGAAGAGCCTGTCCACAGCCCTGCGAGCTGTTCCTCTGTTCCAGCTGATTCTTCAGAGGCAGAGGAACAATTTGAAGCCACAAATTTTGGCTGTCAGCTTCAGGTACTGGTGCCAGGTATCCTAAGTACAAAAAATGGTGCTAAGACTATTGATTTACCTTGAATAGTGATCCGTTAAAAAATTAACAACCTGAAAAACAAGGAATCAATAACTTTAGATAAGAATTTTGACCATTAGAAAACTTGGATATTTGTCCTTAGTGTAATTTCTATCTCTCCAGTTTAATTATCTCCATCAGTCTACATTTTTCTGTTAAAATCAAATGTGTTTAGCTATATTTAGCTGTATAAAATGTGCAAATATTCCAACAATTAAATGAGGATGAATGTTTCAAATTAAATACATACCCAAATAATTTACTGAAAAGTGTGCATAAATTTTAGCTCCCTAACAACAAGAACAGCAATGTTATTTGTAAGGAGATTATCTCAAAATCAAAACTCAAAACAAAAACAGAGAGATTCACCTTTTTCCTTCCTCTGCTTCTCAAAAATTAGTTTGCTACACTGTAGAAAAATAAGCGTATATAATAAGGAAGAAACAGCTGCAGCAGCATTACAATTTAAGTCCATGAAGACCTTGCATGGGGCTTTTTCAGGAAGAAAGGCTTTGGGTAATAAATTCAAAAGCTTGGTTTCATCGCTGACTTCAAGGTGGCATGTATTTCACTGCAGGATTTTTCTGACAAAACATGTCAGATTTGTACTGTTTTGAAAGGAGACTGATTTGTTCCCATCAGTTATAGATCTCTTGAAAGAACTTCGGATTACTGTGGAAGAAATATTTTATAATTAATACAACTTTTGTCCATGTTTTGCTACAAGTTTTGTGTGTATTAGAAATGTTTTAAATTCATGTTTTAAATGACTTACACATTTTGGAGACACGTAAATAAGGATAAATATTTTGCCTGTCTGTTTAGAGTTTGCAGACCATTAAGTTGCAGTACTAGCATTCCTGTATTTATATATAAATATTTTGTCATTAAGTTGACAAATATATGAACTAATTTAATTATAGGAGCCTCTTTCCTTATATGTTGTATAAGGAAAGAAGCTGCTTCCTGCGCGTCATATATTTTTAAGGATGTGTAGGAATATGGTCATTAGTATGATGCATGTGTTATTCAGGCTAGTAATGTGCCTCTTAAACACCCATCATTTGAACTCTTGCACTTTTCTAATGACAGCTAGTCTCAGTTTAAAGCCTTGGGCAATGGAGTGTCTAGCAGGTTCACAGATAAGCTGTTACAATGATAAACTGGAAAACATTCTTGTCCATACTTGAATTTTCAGCCCCTAGTTTCATCTTCCAGGCAGTGGATCTTATTGTGTCCACTTCTCTGAGATTAAAAAGTTGTGAGAAATTTGTTCCTCATGCACTTGCTTGTAGCTGCTGCTCACACCTTGCCTTAAACTTCTTTTCTACTTACTAAAGGGACCAAATTAAATTTTTTAAATCTCTTGCTTGTAAAACATCTTTGAGAGGTGAGTCATTGCTAGAGCACTCTTCTGAAACCTGTTTTGCAAAGAAGTGGAAAACGTATGCAGGTAACTGCTTTATAGGTATGAAGAAGTTATGAACTTGCCTACTTCTATACCTAGCCATCACCTTGATGCAGAAAAAAGCACACATAAAAATGTTGCAGTTTTAGTTGAATTCTTCTATGCTGTTAATATTCAAGATATCTATTTGGTACTATCAGTTTCTTTTTCAATAAAACTAAACCTGCCTTTTTAAATCTTTTTCACATTACTTTATTAAAAATATTAAAATCTTTAAAAGTATTTTCAAAAGCCTTACTAAATTTATATGAAATTTAAAGAGAATAACTATCAAATATCTTATGTTTGTTGCTTTTTCAGTCACAAATTGTATTCTTCTCTGCTTCGGTTTTCTAAGGAATTCACTCAAACAAGAAAATGCCTATGCATTTAGGAGTGTGGACCACACATGAAAGAACATTCAGTTCTTTAACTAAACTGACATTGGAAAATAGAGGGAAAAAATGACATAGTGAGAGGAGCTGCACAGATGAGGATTTAGAAGACAGAGAGCTGCCTGAACAGGGCAAGCCAATGATGGAGAATCAGAGGCAGCTCTACTGGTACCCAATATAATACATAGGAACACAAACACATGCCCAGAGTCCATTGCTCCTAAATCATAAGTTTTGTTTTACAGACAGGACAGGTGTTATAATTATTAGGAAATTATATATATAATAAATAAATATACATACATACACATACGTGCACATATATATTTGTATAATTATATTTTTTATGAATTAAGTATTATTAATATATAGTGTGTGTTTCATTGATATTACATAGAATATGCTTGCAAAAAGTATAATTCTGTATACATAAAAAGTACTGCACACATTACATTACTAACACTGTTATATTTTAACATTTAAAATACTTCTAAAAGTAACTTTAGTGAATTATGTTAGGAACAATCAGTATTTTTACTTAAGGAAAAATATCTTACTGGTAATTATTATTTCAAGTATTCCTACATTTTTTTTCTGAAAAACTATTGTAGGAATGGTTGTAAAAAAAAAAAACCTCAACCAACCAAGCAAAAAAAAGATGCAATTTCCTATATGGTACTGAACATAGATTTTTCTGCTTCTGAGAAATGGGTAACATTTAGGCAGGACTAAATTACTCTTTCAGCTTTTCAGTTCAGGAAAAAGTTCACACTTAAAAGACACAATTGAAAATGTCACCATGTATTAATGTTTCTTCATTTCTCCCCACACCAATCTGTGTAAATTGATACACACAGGCACACAACCACATATGTATAAAAAAAATGCATATTATGACTTTCTAATTAAATAACTACTGAGATGTTTAAAATAATTGAGATTTAGATAGCAGAGCCAGTAAATATTCTAGTGGGCATTAAAGGTCAATTGTCACATTGTTCCTTTAATACAGTACCACAAATGAAAGGCTCTTCTAATTTCTACCAGTATTAGACTAAAATATTAGACAATAACTGAAAATGGCAGTCACTCCAAAAAAAAACAACACCAACAACCACAGCAAAACAAAACAAAAAAGTAATCTGTAAGAGATTTGGACAAAATATACTGAGAAGTACGAGACATATATAAGGAAAAGTCAGCTGGATAAGGAGAAAAGGGAAAGATTAAGATATTTATTATCCTCCGTGAGGGTCAAGGATAAATGCTAACTGAAAGGAAGCAAAAAAAGGATTAAATAAGTGGTTCTATGATAAATTATATATGAAGCTGATCTACAACGTATTATCTGGAAGGAGATGGCAGAGGTTTCAAAATGAAATAGTATACCTGTGAGTAGAAAAATTCAACATTGTCTTAAAAAAAAAAGTTACATATAATGTAGCCTAGTTACACAAATGAGTTGGTGCACATGAGCTCTGACTGGTACATTAAATTACAGGACAGAAAAGAGGACAAATCAGTGAGCTGCAACCATATTGACAAACCACAGAGATACATCAGCAAAGTGTTTCACTATTATCACAGAGGGTCAGAAAGTTTCATAGAACAACCTCTCAGCCGCAGCTGGGAAAACTATAAACATTGTTGCACACAAGGAAGAAAATAAAAGAAAGCTATTTCCTCTGAGATTGCTTCAAACTAGAATCAAAGGGTCTCATTTAACAGCTGTGTATAGAATAAATCATTCTCTCTTTTATCTTTTTAAGTGTACTAGAAGATGCATTGGGCCCTCCAGAGAGGAGTAATGATCAGAGCAGGGGAAAAAGCCCTTAAACACTTGTAATACTGCTTGTGATCATAGTTTAAGCATTGATTTTTAGGAATAGGGACTTTGGCCCTTTGATAGATGTTACATTCACAAGAATTTTTTTTCTGAAACATATATTGTTTTTATTTCTAAGCAGCTTTCTACTTATCCTACCTTTTCTTAAATTCTTCCTTCAGAAACATCCAAATAGCTGCTGTATAATTAACACAGTAGCAGCTGTATAATTAACAACAGCTTCTCTAGTATTCACAAGGAAATTGCGGAGGCTGCCCCTTGACTGTGGAACTTTTGGACCCATCTAACAAAATTGAACAAGGTGTCCACACTGTGGAAGGGGAATGCCACTTGTTACGATCCTGTTTATGGAAACCTAGTGGTTTCTGGCTTTTGGTAGAGATCATCTTCCTTTAGAAACATGACGCCCAGATATGATAATGCTGTAGAAGATCAGTGACCTATATGCACAACACCAGAATGTCTTATATGTGGTCAATAAATTCTGTGTGATCCTACCTCATGCTCACTTCTTGCATGACCTCTAATATCTGGTTAGCCATGAAAATCTAAGACATGCTAAAGGATTAACACCAGCAACATTGCAAGAGTTATCCCCTTCCTGCTCCTTCCTCCCAAAATTCTCACAGAATTCCAAGATTTTGACTGGCTTTTTATATAAACCTAGAAGAAAATGGGGCTAATGTGTATGTCTCAATTACTGATATTTGGATGGCTGTGGAGTCAGACAAGAATCCTTGGTAATAAAAGCCAAAGATTGCAATAACAACATATTGTGAGAAATTACAGCATGTGGCTGGAGATGTCGGCCACACATGTAAGGCAGCACATTTCCAGGACAAGATAAGCCCAACACAGTACACTGAAAGTGCAGGAATGAGGCCAATCAGTGGGCATGGACAATCAAAGGCTTATGAAGACCTTGAACCCATTTCTGGAAAGGCTGAAAAGATTGGACAGTGCATGATAACGAATCTGTGTAGAAAGTGAGACACTTGTCTCCAGGGCAGAGAAAATTTACCTAGAAAAAGGTATCCCCACAAGGCTTGGGCATACATAACACCCCAACACCATTCACTTCTCATCAGGGGATGACACTGGAGGCAGAACAGTGGTGATTACTGGTAATATCTATTCCTTCCTTCCTTCCTTCCTTCCTTCCTTCCTTCCTTCCTTCCTTCCTTCCTTCCTTCCTTCCTTCCTTCCTTCCTTCCTTCCTTCCTTC
>JACDOX010000535.1:168761-233381 GCA_014549065.1 Cardinalis cardinalis
CCTCCCTCCCTCCCTCCGTCCCTCCCTCCCTCCCTCCCTCCCTCCCTTCCGCCACTTCCTTCCGCCACTTCCTTCCTTCCTTCTGCCACTTCCTCTCTTTAACCTCTCTCTGTCTCCCCCTGCCCCCTTCAGTCTATCCCTTTATCCAAACCCTACTGCCATGTGCTTATTCCAGGAGATTAGGAACTAGTTTGTGTCAATTTCCATGCCGAGTGTGGAATTTACTAACAAAACTTTGTAAGTTTTCAAGAACCCTCTGATTTTTTTTGTTCCTTTCAACCATGAGTATTTACAAATCTTGTGTTTTCCCTTGCTCTTAAGGTCAGGACAACACACTTTCTGCAAGTGAATGTTGTATACTTTAAAAAATCACTTCTCATTTGAATTATACAAGAGAAGCAAGGTTGAAAAATGATCAGCAAAGTTCATTGACTTGAAAAAATAATTAACAAGCTCTGGGGCAGATACAGTCACGGTAGTGGCAAAATGATTAATGTTTCATCAAATCAAAATATTAATATCTTTAATCAAAGGCAGAACTATTATATAATTGAATAGGTTGTTAATTTGGGATTTTACTGGGAGTGGCATTTCACTGCTTTTCTTTCTGAAATTTGGCAACTGGTTTCAATTGACATAGTTTTCAGGAAAAGTAAGATCCTCTTTAACATACAAATATTTGAAGAAGATTAGTGGGTTGTGTTTGGTTGGTTTTTTGGTTTGTTTTTAAAGTAGACTTGATTTTTCTTAACTAGGATGTAATTAAAACTTAATGTTCGATGCCATAGGAATTTTCCATGTTATGCAAACATGAGGAAACACATATTTACACCTTTAACATTTAATTACAAATTTGAGATGCATATTTTGGTTCAAAAGTCTGAACTAACTAATGTAGGTCATTGAAACAACTGAGAATAAAAACAGCATGCTATTTGTGCTATGAATTTCATAGGGAAAAAAAGTACTCTCAAAAGTATTTTTGAGTGACCTTTTAGTACATTGGTCCTACTTCGTTGTTTCATTCTTCCACTTGTAGGGCATACTATTTTAAATTACTTCTACCTCAAACACCCTCAAAATGGTACTGGATGAATGCTCATGAGAGTGAAGTAGGTGAATTTACAGGAAGAGAAAAAATCAGACACATCTGCATTTTATCACATGATTTTAGACACCACACAAATGAGAATTGGGTGTGCAGTTAGTTCTTTGACGAGCTAATAACCACCTATTATCATCATCATATACAGACTACTGTGAAGGTTTTATTAACACTTAAATTATTTGGCTATGGCTATAGGGGCCTGTAGAAAAAGGCTAGAATTGTGCCTGCATCCTTTTACACTGCATGGCCACACCACCATTAAGTCTCTATACTCCATACTTTTCCATGTACTTTTCTCAACCCTTTCATTCTTTGTTATTTCTTAGACTCTTTGGTAAAAGGATGATAGCCTTTTCACTGTTCCTGGATAGTGACATTGTAATGTGAATGGGATCTCTGAGTATTAGGGAAGTGCAAATAACAATAGATGAAACAGCCATTTTAGTAAGTAGACATATAATTTTAGAGTAATGAATGTTGATTCTCATAATTTAGTAACGCTTAAAAATATTTGCCTTGTGCCAATGGAGGCAGACATTCTCTATATGCCCTGAAGCAAAGTAGCCACAGATTAATCTTTCAATACAATATCTCATTATTTCATTGACACTAATCATTCAGTGCAATCTCTGCACCCACAGGTCTTTTTGTGATCTAAACAGCAGATTCTCCTTTCCTTAGTAATGACTGAAATCTCAGTTTCCTCACTGTTTGAGATGGGGGTTGGTTGTGCTGGTTTTTATGTGAGACTAATTTACACCTTGACAGTCCCTTTTTATGAATGCAAAACCATTATTTGTGGTGCTCTAAATATATAGAGACTTGGGTCAGGACCAAAATTCTGCACTGTGATGGAGATGTGGGATTTCCAGTGTTGTTGTAAACTTAAGTATCTCTAATATGCCTCATATTTGTAAAATGTGCTTGCAGCAAGAAATACTTCAAATGCGGTAGACCCAGTACATGTCTCTCATCTCAGTTTTTTTATTCAGTCCTTCTTATAACCATTGATATTTTCCAGTATTCTCAATGCCTTTAGATATAAGTAAGTAATATTCTTTGCTTGGAAGTGACCTGTTATACTGCATGATGAAATAAATTGTTAAAAAATATTTCTACATTATTCAAAGTATTACAGCCTGGAAATTCACCAGAAAGATGCCATATCTCTTTTATTTAAGGTCACATTTTCTAAGAGTTTTAACAGTTTGAAACCAGTACTCTCCCAAGAAATATACACAGAAACAGGTGAAATGTCTCCTTTAGGAATGTGTTTATTTCTTCTTTTTTTGGAACATAACTAGTGAACTTGTGTAGAAGTGAATCTTGTGGGCATGGGCGACCTCCTATTGCACAGGTTTGGACATTAAGTAATTGTTTCATCTTTAAAACCACCTGAAAGTCTAATTTTTCTAAATTAAAATTCTTTCTATTAACAGCTTTAAGGGATTATTATTATTATTATTATTATTATTATTATTATTATTATTATTATTATTATTATTATTATTATTATTATTTATTATTATTATTATTTATTATTATTATTATTTATTATTATTATTATTTAGCACTGAGAAGAATAAGTATCAAAAACATATTTGTTAACTTTTAAGGAATGAAAAAAATCAGGAAACCTTTAATGAAACATCAAAGTAGCTACAATATCAGACAAGGGATGTTCTTCAAACCCTCTTTACTGAAGAAGCAGAAAGTATACCTTAACTGGATATTGAGTGTAATTTTACTCAGCTGCTTTCTTTCTAGACAGAATGTTCTGATATTTCAAAGTGCCTGCAAAAATTGTTGAAAAAATGATAAGTTGTGTTACCCAGTATAGGATAATGAATATAATATCTCATAAAATCATGGGGAATGTATCTAAAAGATTGGAAAAGTTGTGCAATTATGCAAGTTTCTGCAGCAAGAAGCAAGTCATGTTGTGATTCTGCTATGCATGTATTTTGCTATCAAGATGATTTCTATAATGCAAATACTGACCTTTTTGGTTTTCTGGTCTAATTGAATAGTCTGAAATACAGTTTTTCTAGGTCCACAAAAATATCATCACTTTACTTCTTTTCTTCCCCCATTTTCTTAATAAAATGCTTTTTTTTGGCCAAAATAAAATTTGTACCTTCTTAAAATTTCACATACTGGGTGTTATTTCAAGATATACTGACAGTTTTAGAATGTAAAAGAAAATGTTTTTCTTTTAAAGAGGGGTTTTGAACATATCAAGCTGAAGTTGAAAAGGATTAATGAATTTTTCTATCTGACTTTTTTCCAATTGTACTGACTGTAAATACTTATCTGTCAGTAGAAGTAATTAAAGATTATTTCTTTGATGACAATTGATATATGTTAAACACATGTGGCAAATAAGACTAGTGTTTGAATCAGAACTATGCTAATTAATATAAAAAGGAGAAAAAGATTGATACTAAAGGAATATGACTTGTGTTTATTAGGATAAGCAAAAAGTACTTTGATTTGTTTTCATATGTAGTATCATGAAACAGATTTCTTTACCCACTGACAAAACTATTAAAACAAGCAGGACATAAAATATTACGTTAATTGAAAACCATCTGCTTTCTTTCTAGTGGACCCTCCATGATTGCAAAGGTGTAAGGTTTGGCTTTTGAAAATGTTGAAGGCTTATAGGGATTAAAACAAAAATTAAATTGGTATATGGAACCAGTGAGGGAACAGTTAAAATAACAACTGGTGTTTGATTATAATAAATAAATAGTTTAATATGTGAACATAATGGTAATTTTTACCTCCTGGTGGGCTGAAATTTCAGTAGCAAGAGTTCACAGCTTATGACAGTCACTGGTCAAGACTATAATAGAAGTCTAATCTACTAGAAATGAATGTGACATACTTCATGCCTGCACTTTAACCACATCTGATATAACCGTGAAATTAATTTCTTGCAAATCAGCAATAAAATTGGAAAGATTTTATTGCAGTAATTTAAGAAATAGCCCAGTTCTCTCAGCCAAAATGTGCAATACCTTGCCTATACATAAGTTTTCAGTACAAACCTTACAGGACTAAAAGACACAGAACTTGTAGGAGAATCTTTACTTTTTCGGTCACCTGCTTGAGGCCAGACACCGTAAGACATGTCAGTGAGCATTAAATGCAGTTTAGGTACCGATTCAGACTGGGTAACTAAAATGCCTCCAAGAGTATCTTCTATACTCTTTCTAATATGCTGACATCACTATTGATTTTCAGGAATGTCTATTTCTTTGTGATTCGTAGAAAGTGTAACTGCCAGAATGTAGAATGAGCATAATCTAACTTTGTAAGTTAAATTGTCAAAGCATGCATGGGGCCTCATACCCACCAATGATTCTAACAATAATGCTGTCGGACAGGAAACCCCTTGCTTACTGCTTTAAAGATAGTATTTTTCTTGTTGTTCATGAAGTTGTGGAGTCTTTACAAACTAAACAGTTTAAAACTATGCATAAATTATTGCAGAAACAGGAAAGCATATTGGATTCCTAATTTAAATTAGGATTGATAAAAATTTTTAAAAAACCAGTCAATCTATAATAATATGTTAATAAGGAAAAGGACATTTTATCCTTAGAACTATTAGTAATGGTATTTACTCTTATTGACTTAGTTACAAGAGTGAATTAATAATTTATGTCATGAGTGACCTGTGAAGGTCAAATCCCTTGCTGAAATAAGGGCCAAGTGTTGTAGAAGTTGTGCAGGGTTGTCTTTTGTCAGGTTTGAGTATCATCCAGCATGACAGGCCTCTTGGCACCTGCTCCACTCTTAATAATCCTCACGGTAAAATTTTTTTTTTAACATCTGATGCAAATTTCTTCCCCTGTGACTTGTGTCTGTTGTCTCTTCCCCTTTTACTGTATACTTCAGAACTGCTTGATCTGTTTCTGGTCGATCTTTCAATTTAGAACATGGATACTGCAATAAAATCCTTTAATCTTCTCTTCTTAAGGTTGAATAAACCAATTTTTCTCAGACTCTACTCATACACCATATGTTTTAGTCCTGTAATTTTGTGGATTTCTCACTGTATGTCAGTTTCTTTCTGTTCTGGGTGCTAAGTCATAGTCCATGATGGGTAAAGTAAATCACATATATAAGGATTGATATCCCTCTCTGTTATTAGATATGGGATTGAAGTGGACAGAAAATAAATGTTTAATGAAATTATTAAACCACTACCACTACATGCAAGCAGATGTCTAAGTGTGTGAATGTATGCAAATATGATTATGATTAAATGCACATATATGATAGTGGATTTGGCAGTGCATTGCTTTTATAAAAATCCATATATTCTGTTTAAAATATTTATTTTCAATTGATAGAATAATTTTAATCAGTGGAATTGAAATAGTTTCTCAAAATTCATAGGGAGATTGAATTACAAATGTAAAACATAACATTCTGAAGAACAAAACAAAAAATATTTAATGAATCCCATTTCATCCAAAGCTTTTAACTAATTAGCCATTTGGAGCAGAAGACAGCATTTCTTACACTTGCATTATTATGCACAAGGATTGCACAGCGATTGCATTATGATTGAAGACAATGAAAGACTTAATTTTGTACATGACTCTACTCATTTCAATGTAGCGACTCATTTTCCTCGTGGTTATGGAAAGAGGACAAAAAGGAAAGACAGTCTGTTTATTAGAAGTAGACAACAAAGTAGTTCATCCAATTTGACAAAATTAAAACATACACAGGATATAATTTCAAATCTGAATATTTTTTGGAATAAAGGATGGTAGGGCAGAGTAAATTACATTATTTACCTTTTAAGCTTGTATGATTACAAGAGGAAAATATTGTTGTTTAAATATTAAAAGTTTGAAATCAGTTTTTTCAATATCTTTAATATTTTCCGGTGTTTCACAGGAATTGTTTGTTAGTTCTCACCGAGTTTTCATTAATTTAAATCTAAGCTTCTTCATATGGTATTAAGAAACTGAACAGTAACAATGACAACCTCTACCAACCTCTATCAATCTAATGACTACTTTTATGAAATATGAAAATTTTAGAATGATTATAAGACTTGAATATTTTTCTGTCAGTTGCAATCTCTATTTTACTTAAAGGAAGTATCCTTCAAGATTATAGCACACGAATTGGCCAAATTCACATTTTTATTCAGAAGCATCTTATTTTGCATTTAAAAAAAATTAATCAAAAGTAATTTCTCTTCTTTTAACAAGGTGTTGGGGTTTTTTGGTTCCCTAGTGAAAATCTAGTATATAATTCATCCCCATCTTCAAATCACTTGACTTCTACAGATGCTTTCCTCAGATCCTTTATAATGAACATTTCCAAAAATTTAATATCCTGGGTATTTATTAGAAGTTTCAGTCTGCTCTTATTGGGTAACTGAAAATTGTCTGATATAACAATAAGCCTTGAAAAGGTTGTTTCCTAGAGTTCTTTGAACTTCCTGATTGGGTCCTTGAGAGGAACAAAAGGACAAATTTAGGAAAGCAGTGATTTGACATATGGAAATTTACAACCAACTGAGAATTCGGGTTTTCTGAAAACAGCCATGGTCAAATCAAACCAAGGAATTAACATGTTTTATTTACCTAGCATCACTGGGGAACGGAATGGGGCTTAGATTGTATTTTTACAGATCACACGAAATAAATTTGTTCTCCAGTAAGCAAGAAGCTGAGAATAATCTATAGCTCACAAAGACCTAGGTAATCAGTGACACTGAGAAAGCAATTTCCCTCAGATGTTTTTGATTGACATAAGATTTTTCTGGGATAAATGTATTAGAACAGTACATCTTCACAATTATGTAAGATACAGAACAAGGACTTTTGAAAAGGCATTATAAAACTAGTCAGTTTTGTCATGAAATTGGGAATTATTTTTTATTTGCTTTACTTTGATAGGTTTTACATTTTTAATTAGGTGGTCGTAGTATATGTGTTTTGGTGCTGTATTTACAGGTAAAGATATATCTGAGAGGAAAGAAAATAACAATTTATACATATTAAAAAATTTATTATGATATATTAACTTCATGTAAAATTTTGTTTCTAATTGGCCCAGAAATGTATATTGTGAATGAAGCACTCTATGTTATCTCCTCATCATAGCCCTGCTACATGTTGTTCATGTCTGAGACAAAAATATATACATCAGAATTTCTACAGTGTAATTGTCATTACAATTTTGCATTTCTAACCTAACAATTCTAAATTAATCTAAGCAGCTTGATCAATTTTCTCTGTGGCAAAAAAATATCCTTAGCCTACAGGTCAAACATATTTTTGTTAACCAGAATATATTTCATCAGAGAAGACATAAAAGTGGAGCTTATTTGGAGACCCAAAGGTCTCTTCTCAGACTTATAAGTATTGCAGTTTGCATGTCTATTTGTTAAACTGCACATGAACCTGTCCCAATACACATTTTATACCCACCTTAGTACAGCATATTTCCTTCTTCACATCCTGGTGGTTGTGGGCATGTTTACTGTTTAAATTCAGATACTTTCAGAATAAATCAGATGTGAATTATTTTATAAAGAACAAGCAATATTTTCCCTTGCTCCCTCATCCTCAAGATTCCATGATGAGGAATGATGATTTCTGGGTTATTTTTACTGGTAAACTTGGCTATATGTTTTCCCACTTCAAATCCTGTGTAATAGTAGCTGCTTAGCACTTTTACTGTGTCTAACTTATGGATCTACCTAGTCAGATCTGCACAAATCATGAGCTGAGAATTTTGAATCCATATTTTTAACCTAACAAGTCTTTTATATATAGCAAAACTCTAAGAAATACTTTAAGATAAATCCATTACTCAAAAAATAATAATTAAAACTCAAAAATATATCTGTTCTGAAATTAAAGAAATTAAATTTTATATAAACTAAGTAGAACCTACTTCACTCATTTACTAGAAACTGTTGAATTTATTAACACAGACATCAGCAAGATCTAGTGTCTTTTTCCAGGAGACATTTATTTCTTGCTCCAGATACTATATTAATCTTAATTCCAGGAACGCTAATGAGAGAAGCAACCTTATTGGAGTTGCTCTTGAAAAATGTGTTGAAAATACACCATGGGGTCATTCTATAAATGTTATGATGGAAAAGATTCTGAATAGCTGGTCATTAAGCAAGCATCATCTTTCTGCATACAGAGGGAGGCAGTTATTCTCTGGAAAATGTAGTGCATGATCATGTAATTAAAATCTATCTTACAGTGCACAAATAAGGTGGGCAATCAAAGGTTGTTTCAGCCCCTTAGTTCTACCATTGTTAATTCTCAGCACTTGATGACGAATTCCTAATAATTTTATAGCACAGTTTGTTCATATCTGTGGAATAATCTTAGGCAACTTTCTCAAAAATTTTGCTTTTTAATTTGAAATTTTCCATCTATCTTTTACTTCATGCAATTTTCCTAATTAATATAATGCATATTTTGTTCAGAAGTTACAACAAGGATCTCCAAAGGAAAAAAAGCATCTGAAGCAGACAAACAAAAATTGACCCATTATATATGTTGCAATAATTGTCTTTTGATTTAGGGAACACAGAACACAATACTTTTGATTTTAAAAACAAAGAAAATTGGTTTCCTGATTACTAGTACAACGTAAAGATATTAGCCAACTATTCCACTTGATAATCAACCCCCTTTACTTGGTAACCAGAAATGCTCTCTGCTTTTTACATTACACAAGTGGCTTAGAATTATTTTGTAGCAAATACTTCCTTTTGTGCAAATTTTATAGTGAAGCTGCCATCTCTACAAAAGCATGCCACTCAAAAAATATGTAGCCATATGCTATTAGTTATGTATGAGGTACTGTCTATCTAACCATCATCAAAGACTTGTAGATTCCAAATAATCCCATTGGTCTTTGGTTTGGGCACTGGTCATCTAAAAGTAAACACAGGCAAGGATTTAAACAATAGGCTGTGACTTTACTAGGTTAATGTATCTAGCAATTTCAGTGGGCGTAGTGTTGGGAGGCTAAAATTTATCTTTGTTCCTGACAGTGACTAAGATAGTGATTACAGGTGGAAATGTAGGTTCATTTTCTTTTTTGGACTCAGGTCTCAGATTTCAGCCATAAACCACAAAAAACTTATATGCAACAAAACCACTAGAACTTACATTTCTGTTCTTTGACAACGCTACATGTCTGGGATTCATTAAGGTGGGAGAATAGTCATATGGGAAGATTTCCTTCTTTAATTCAAAAAGGCAACAATCACACAGATCCACTGTGTCTTTGTGAACATCCTCCAAAACTTCATTTTCTTCAGAAAAAGGAAGTTGACAACTAAAGCAAGACAATCCAAAATCTGATAAATGGGAGCATGGAAGGTTAGTGGTCATTAAATGCTATTTTCCTTTTACATGTTTTTTGAGGAAGACAACTTTTTGTTAAACAGGAATTTTGCAGGTATGTCCCAGTCCGTATCTGTTCCTTATATGATATTGGTGATCCACAATGTGATCAAGCATTCCTAGATTTTGGTCAGGTGTATATTTTCTGAGAAGGATAAGGAGTTTGTAGAACACTCTTTAAGCATGGCCTGTATAGGATATGCACTTCAATGTTATGTGAGAATGTTAGGTCAATCTATAAAGTGAATCTAGTCAATGCTTTCTTTCTCATCTGACTGGTCATCAGCTTATTTTTCTATTTTGAAATGCAAATTAAAAAATACCTAGTCACATCACAAAACACAAGTAATTTGGTAAGGGGTTTTTTTTGTTTGGTTGGTTGGTTGGTTGGTTGGTTGGTTTTCTCTACAGAAAGATTTCTATGAAGTAGATGTCATAAAACTGAGATGTTTTTGTCCATTGGATATCATGTCCATTGATATCCAGTAGTCATAGTTGAAACAAAAAGGAAATCTACCTACTCAGAACTAAAAAGGGAAAATCAGCTGGCACATTTTTCTCATAATGTTCAATTGTAACATTTATTATCCTAACTGAAGCAAAAAAATTCAAAACAGATAATATAATCACAGTTTAATGTTTCCTTTATTTTTAAGATTTTATGATATTTTCTCAGTTTTCTCTTTGATAACATGACACTTTTACATAATTTTGATGGATATTATTTATATTGAAAAGACTTTTAAAACCTATACTTCCACCAGTGACAGTACTCCCCAAATATCTCTGTTCTATTATAGTTTGAAAGAAGTGCAGAGTAGCACAGAACTTTTATCTTGAACAGTTTGCAATTAATAAACTAGGGTTGAATAACTGGAGAATTTTGCCAGTTCCCATTTCAAGTCAAAATGGTATTTTTTATGGCAAGGATGGTGTGAGGGTGGTGGGGTGGTAAACAGAAGGTTTTGAATGTTCAACGGCTTATTTTAAAGTGTGTATTTTACCTCTGATCACAATTTTAAAGTGTCATGTACAACCCAGTAAAGCATGTAGGAAGCCTTAAAAAATCTGGAAATGCTGGATTTAGTCTATGTCTTTGGTTTTTTCTGCAATATTAGAGCTATTTTCCTCCAAAAAGAAAGTTTGAACTGAACCCCAAATATACCACCAGTGATAAATCCAACGGGAAATATGCTCATTTTTAATGACTGAATCCTGGCAGGAAGATAAAAGTTGATAAAATAATTAACTGTGACTGAGGATTTGCTGAAGATTTGTCTTGAATATATTCACAGGGTTTCCAAAATAAAGTAAGGCTTTTTGAATGAGAGTGAAAAATAGGCTAATTAAATTATTGAATTTATCGCTGGTCTTTGGTTATTTAAAAATGTTTAGTCAATGATTCATTTAATATTTGTGTAGAAATTGGAAACCATTGTACTTTTGTATATGTCTTTATTTCCTTTCAAAGTAAAGCACTGTTAAACCTTTCACCAGTTAGGAAATATTTGGCTTTAGCTTAATGAGATTAAGTGGAAACTTTCCAATGCTGCAAGGCACTTAAACACCTCATTCCCTCAGTATCCTAATTTAATTTCAGAACAGAAATCCCAAATGCTAGCCTTGTGTTGTAAATTTTTTTGTATGTGAAGTATTCGTCTAAGAAACAATCAAATCATTATAGTAATACATTTTCTTAATGTCTATGAGTCAGGGAATTACTTAACCATGTGCAATAGCATTGTGTTTTGGTATATTTAGGTCAAGTTAGGTCTGAGTTACAGTTTCATTCTTTTATTTCCCATATGCCTATTAGTTATTCTAAACAACCAAAATCATTTGGTTATCATATTTATTAGCCTTATAGTTCAGAAGTGGCATGAAAAGGCCAAATAGTCCACAGTTACTAAGAGTCCAATGCATGTAAACAGGAGCTATCAGTATTATTGATGATAAGTCTTTTGGTAAACTACAGCATACTCAGCATATTTGTAGGTGAAAAGGACAGCTCATCAATTGCAATTAAAAAAAATTAAAACCAATTAAAAACTGCAGGGAAACTATAGATCAAATAGAAAATTTCTCATTTTAGATATGTGAAACTTGCTTGTGATAATTTTTAAATTTTACTTTTGCGTTATATTTCTTCAAAGAGACTTAATTTTCATAGCTCATTGAAATAAACTATGGATGTGGATGCAAAAGGATATGTTAAAAAAGTGACTCCTTCAGGCCTCTCTGATAGCTATTCAAGCTCTTACCAAGCTATGGAGGACAATATTTTTCTAAAACCATTGAGAATAATGAGACAGGATTATTACTCATACTGTGTATGCCTGCACTGAAGGCACCTTTATTAACTACAAACATGGATATCATTATGAGTTCATCAGTTTTCAGACAAAGGGTTGCAAACATTATCTGCTAAATTGCAGATGAAAGGACATAATTTTGTATTGAATTAGTCAGGATCAAGTAAAGGTGGACTTTGTTGTCAGGACAAAAGTATATTTTAACATTATTTAAATAAAAACTTTCTACCCAAATTGCTGTCTTAAAATGCCGCAAGAAAACAGTGGTTGAACTTTTGTTTTCCTTGATAATATCACAAGACTAGCTGTCTCTGTAGAGAAGTTGCGAGAAAAGACAAATTCCACAACAGTTAGAATGCGTTGAAGCGCTGAGGCAGTTCCAAGCACAATACGTGTTAGTATGATCCAGTACCCTTGTTGATTTCTGTTGCACAGGAAAAAAATCTGCATGTTATAAACAAAAAGGGAAGTTGAACTAACAAGTTGAAGTTACCCAGCCCATTATCTGATGGGTTGGGTCACTTCACAAATAAGGAGTTAGAAAGATATTCAGTTTTTTATTTATCTTTGGTTTTAACACTGGTAATGGACCCTTGGACCACTGCAGTCTTGAGCTGGAAGACCATGACTGAGGGTTGATAAAATCATAGATGATTCTGAACTTGTTCAAGACTTGCTGTTCCAGCTGGGTGCAAATAAGTCTGTGGTCTCCAGTGAGACTCAGAGTACTAAAAGTGCCAGCTGATGTCACTGCAAAGCTTTCCCCATTATTTCGGTGCCTGGAAAGGTCCCACTTAACTGGCAGCTGGCAAAAGTTGTTCCAGTGTTATATCTGATTATTAAAATTGTTGGGGAGATGGTTCTATGTGGATTTTATTTAACAGTAAATGTAACAGACACAGAGAGAATGAAACAGAAGTGGTGGTGGGGAGAGAAAGAGAGTGAAAAATCCTATTGATTCTCTTCTAGTTTTCTTGGTCATAAAGGTCTACAAAACATAGTGTCCTGTGGATTAATACATGTTTGGACCAGGTGGGAACAACCTCCCCCATCCCTGGCAGAGAGGTGGGGGCAAATTTTACAGTCTTGCAACAGACTGAATTTGGTGCCTCACTTTGCATCGCATCCTGTCATCTGGTGCAAGGCCTCAGGAATTGGTCTGGGGGTGCTTTTGGGGTCTTTGATGGTGTATTAACCTCCTCATCTGCTCCTCATATGAATATCCAATCAATGTCCTGTGTGCCTGTGATACTCCCAGGGTGGAGGGTTTTGCAGCTGAGGAAGGATGGGTGTGGGCTCTCTGGGATCAGAGGTTATGCCACACACAAAACTCTCCTTCTCTCCCCTTTTGTTGTGGGGGAGTGTATGCAAACCTGGCCTCAGCAGATGGGTCTGTGGGCTATGGCCTTCTCCCTCCCAAACACAGCCAGGCATGATTTTCAGGACAGCTGCTGGGTTTGGCTTTCTTGTGGGTGGGTTAGTCTTGTTTACTTCTCCCTAGACTTGAGATAATTGGACAATAGTGTCACCTTTACCTTATCTCAAGTTTCCTTCAGTGGCTTAACTCACAGTCCAAAGTTCCAGTCAGGAGGCACCTTCAGGGACAAGAGAATTTTGATGGTCATGACTTCTTAATTCAGTTTTGCCATAATGGGAAGAAAGTCCTTCATAAAAATTTTTAAGCCATAAATTATAGAATTTCAGTCTCACACACAGTTTTCAAGAAAGGTAAAAAGGAGGACCCTGATAACTAATAGGCCTGTCAGTCTCACTTCAATGTCTGCCAAAAATGTTTACGCTGTTTTTCTAGGAGTTATTGACAAACACCAAGAAGACAATGCAGCTACTTCTAGTAACAGCCAGCTTGTGAACCCAAGAACAAGGATGAAGTCCTGCTTACCTAACTTCATCTTGTTACAACAAGGACGTCTATCTAGGTGACCAAGGGAAACAGTAGATGTGGTGACTTGGGATTTTAGCAAAACTTTTGATACTCTCTCGCACAATATCCTTCTGGATAAAATGTCCTGTCTGTAAGGTGATGGGTGAATTGGCAAATGGATCTTGTCCAAACAGTTGCAGTGAAGGGAGCTACAACAAGCTGTTGGCCAAGTCACCAGTGGGGTTAGCCAGATCTCCTGAGAGCCAGTGCTCCTCAGTGTTTTTATAAATAATCTGGACACAGGAATCAAACAAGCTTTAAAGTAATTTAAACAATGATATTAAATGAGAAAGAACTGTGGATTCGCTTGAGGACAAAGAAAACTTACAGAGAGATTCAGATGTAGTAGAAAGCAGGGTAGTCACCAATTGTATACAGTTTAGCAAGATCAAGTGCCAGATCCTCCACCTAGAAGGGGTTAATTCTGCTTCTAAACACAGTTTGGGAGATAAGAGAATTGAGAGAGATGCACAGAAAGAGATCAGTTGGCTTAGATGGACAACAAGTTGAATACTAGTCTCCAGTGTGTTCTTGAAGCCAAACAGGCCAGCCGTGTCTGGGGGTGCGTCAGGCACAGCATCCCCAGCTGGGCAAGGGAGGGGATTGCGCTGCTCTGCTCTGAGCTGGGGCAGCCCCACTACATGTACTGTGAGCTGCTGTGAGTGTCACAACATAAGGTCATCAGAATATTAGAGTGTGTCCAGAGAGAGGTGATCAAGATGGTCTCAAGGGCAAAGCCTCTGAAGGGTGGCTGAGGTCAGTTTGTTCAATTTGAAGAAGAAAAGGCTCAGGAGTGACCTCATGACAGCCTGCAACAAACTCAATGGGTGAAGCAGAGTGTGAGGTTCTGATCTCCCTCCGGTGACCAGTGATAGGATAAGAGGAAATAGAATGAAGTTGCGCCACGGGAAATTCATACTGGACCTTCAGGAAAGGATCTTCACTGAGAAACTGGAATAGACTCCCCAGATATATGGTCATGCTTGTCAGAAGAAAGCGGATGATGCTTTCATCAGTGTAGTTTTTGGTTGTTCTGTGAAGAAGCTAAAGCTGTATCCTTGTGGATCCCTTCCAACTAGAGATATTCTATGACTTTGTGTGATTCTATGACTTTTCACCAAATGATCAAAAAACTAATTTTCTTAAGACTTTTCGGAGCAAACTATAGAAGCTATTGAGCTAAATTCCATGAGAAGATGATCTAATCATACTGTACAGCATATATCTAAGCAATATAAAAAATGCAATACAATAAAATGTTTCTCTAATTATAGGTCTAATTTGATATCTGAACATATACTACTCTTTCACGGACCAAATAACCCAACTGGTAGTAGCTATTAACCAGTGGTCTTCTCTGTTTTTCTTTTAGTTATTCACTGTAGGCCTTAAGAGACATAAGATTAGGCTGGTTGGATGAATATTGCCATAAGAGCTCCTTTCTACTAAGTTTTCTCTTATTTTGACATATATTAATTTAATCAGCTGTTTATAGAACAGACACTGTACAGAAACAGTACAACCTCTATCTTCAGTAAGCAGCGCATTTTCTGGGCCAGCTAGTAGAGAACAAGTTCTCCCTTCCTCTGGCTGCAAATTTGAGACTTAAGTTTACAGGCATCTGTCATAAAAAGTGAATGGAGATTTGACAACAGATTTTCTGTGCAGGAAAAAGTGATTCAGGTTCTGATTTGCTGTTAGTATGTATAAGAGCAAAGCACTCGTAATCTCATTGTTGAAGATTCCTCCACAAAAGTATCTGGAAACACAGTCCTACTTGCTATTCTAGAATATGTTCTACTTTTTTTTTTCTTTAATTATATATATTTAGAGAAATAAAAATGGCATGTAAGGTTCTGAGAGAACTGTTCACTTAGTGAATGCTACTGTGCCTACAATAATCTGTGATTTGTCAGTGAGATACAATGTTGATAGTATGAAGACTGAATGGATGTATTCAGTGCTCACTGAAAGAAAAATATCAATTCCTGGTTGTTGAAGAAGTAGAACACTTGCGCTTCCAAACATAGATTATAATAGATTCAATTTATGTTGAGTAAGATTTTCTGTCTTAATAAAAGAAAGTCCAATGTTCAAGGCTGTACATAAGCAGTTTTTTCAGCATGATGGCTTTCATGTGCACCTAGAGGTTACGCTCACATTTCTTCTTTTAAACAATAATTTAAAGTGTTTTGCTTGTGGGAGTTACTATGGAAAATAGAATATCTGTTCTTTTTTGTATTTTGTTCAATACTGTCACCGTGTTCTAATTACAGTTAATGAATAACTGAAATTTTTGTTTGTGTTTCACCACTCAAACCTGTCTAATCCATGTTTTCCTCAGTGAGACCTGACATCAGCAAACATACCCACGGCCCTACTAGTATTGATATGCTTTACAAGAAAATACTTAATACTTCAAGACTCAAACCAGATGGACACATGTTTAAACATCCATCAAACAATTTTTTTTTCTTAAACTCTTAACTGAGCACAATGGGTGGTGTTCCTTTTGTTGCAATTCATGAACCACATTTTAAAAAGCAAAAAGCAATTTGCCAACCAGTTGGCAGTAGGAAAACTAATAACAAGAAACTGATTTCTACATGCTGCTCTAATACTAATTAGGAGACCACCAATATTTCTGAATAAAGAGAAAAATAGGGTAAACAGAGATCTTCTAACCCAGTAGCATAAATTAGAAATTGGTAAAAGTAAAATCTGCTTAGACAAAGAGCATTAAGAAGTACTGTGGTATTGTGATGAGAAAAAAGTAATAATTAGAAGTGAATGATATAGGAACTCTCAGTCTCAGAGGTTGCCTAGAGACCAAATTATATTCATTTTTATGAAGCGGAAAAATCTAAATGTTGAAGTTGTGAAGCTAGAAGAAAGGCAATTACTCAGAACACAGGATATTGTATGGGAACAACAAAGCTGACAATGCTTTAAGAAAATAAAGAATTTTTTTGAATGGCATGTTGACAGCAGTGTAGTGAGATCATCAGCAATCTGCATATTCATGTTTGTTGCATCACTTAGTGGATTTCTTTGTTTATCTGCCTTGAACCTGTCTTTCTCTAGGGGTAAGTTGCATTTAAACATAGTATTTTTGATAGGTTTCTTCAGTCAGCAGATAAACAGTGATCACCTGCCCACTCACTCCCTAAAACCAGCTGTGTGGAGCAGAGAATCTGAAAGGCAAAGGTGAGAAAACTCATGTGTCAAGAAAAAAACAGTTCAGGGGGGAAAAACTGAAGGGGGAAAAAACCCAAACAAGTGATGCAAAGGCAATTGTTGTATTGCACTCAATAGCTTTAGTTTGCACTGGTGATGGGAAGTTTGTACTGGGCACATGGTATCTTCCCCACACCCCCCCTCCCCTGGTGGTCTATCCCACGGGTGGCCCCTCCCCTCGCCCCTCCCCGGTGTTTTCCCATTGGCCGCGCTCCTCTTTCCCCGCCCCCATCCCCTGGGGCATGAAACCCCCTTCAGGTAAAGGTTCGCCCTCTTTGCTTCTTGGGTGGTTGCTGACCAGGGGTGTCCTGTCCCAACCAAATAAACCGGATACTCGCCTTCCCGAGGCAAAAAGCGCTTCTCGTCTTTTGTCTCGTTCATGCAATTCCGTGTGGGCTTGATTCCCCAGCAAGCCAGATTTGGATTCATATAAGCCCAGAGAACTGCGGATATTGCAGGCAATCACTCACTATCTCCCACCAGCAGTCTGATGCTCAGTCTCTAAGCAATGACTACATAGGAACAACTTCCCCCCTCTTTTATTGATGAACATGATGCTTTTTGGTATAGAATTGCTATTTAGTCTGGTGAGGTCAGCTGTTGCATTTCTGTTCCCTCCAGGCTATTTCTCACTTTGAGCCCACCTCTGAGATGGTGGCAGGGGTAGGCTGAGTAAGAAACAGAGAAGGCCTCACTGCTCCATAGAGACTGTTGTGTTACACACTAGTGTGTCATAAATGTTTCAGAGATCTAAAACCATATGGGCTGCTGTGATGAAAACCTACTCCTCTGCCAGACCGAAATTTGTGCATACTTCTACCCAGAAATAGAAAAATACTCAAATTTTAGAAAATTATGTTTATACTGAGATGTCACTGGAGCAAATGAATGCTGTGGTAAGATTTTAGGCAGAGAAATAAGGACTGTCAACTGTGTGGCATCCAGATGAAGTGTCCAAATCAGTAAAGTTTTTATAAATTTGACAGACAGTAGGAATGTAAACAAATTTACTTTAGTTTTCATGATACTTTTACTTCTGCATAAAAAATCTTGTTTAGTACAGAAGCATAGAAATTTAGTGGTGTTTCAGCTATCTTCTAGTAACGCAAACTTTCTTCATGTTGTTACCCCCAAAATAATGTGATTCAAACATCCTGCATTGCATGTCTCATGCTTGTGTTTATACGTGTGCTCTCTGATAAATAAAGCATTTATACACCTCTTTCAGCAACTAAATCAGAGCTACTATTCTTTGTGTATGTCAGAAAAGGGAATGGGGAAGGGCTGTGTAAGTGAAGGAATAACATGAAAATCTGGGAAATCTTTTCTTAGTAAATTTGGGAGTGAAACTACTAACCCACCTTGTAAAAAAAGGTGCATTTTCCACCACTGAAAACTTTGAAAACCATTTTCAGGGTTTGACATAACTCTGGACACAAGCAATCAAATAAGTGTTAATATATAACCCCTTTTTAGGATTAGAAAATCCACAGAGAAGAGCACATATTAAATGTGCATAAGTAGGCACACTTCCATGTCTATATACATATATACATACAGATACATACATTCAAATACACATACATATGCAATGTAATTTTCATTATATGCAAAATGAAAAAAAAGCCTTTCCTCCAGATGGAATGTGAGAAAATCACAGCTTTTATTTTACTTTCTAGTTTGCCTACCTGTAATTTTGTAAAGATCTACTCATAGAACAGGCTTCTCTACGGTAGCATCTGGGAAACCTCAGTGTGAGGAGCAGTGAAGATACCTCATATAAATGTCAAATATATCTCCCATGTTACACTGAAATTCTTCCTCTAGGAATTGGTCTGGAATGCTGCCTTCTGACTTACTACAATCACTGAAGAGAAGCATGGTTCTTTACAAACATACTTGCACATGGATCAAGTAGAGGTACAGTTCACTGGAGACACAAGTAAACATTTTCATACTTCCTATTTAGCTTTTGTACTGTTGATGTTTTTCTTTTCTTCCTCTACTTTGGAACCACTGTGTTAATTTTTGAGACATTCAATTAGAGACTGTTTTTTCTTTATTTCTTTGAATTCAAATTTTTGCATATTTACTCTGGCATGCAGCCCCTCCTTCCCACACTCCCTGTCTTTCCACTGAGTTAATAAAATCTGAAGTAACAGCAGCACAGATGGAGTTTACCTGTTTTTCTTTCTGGAAACCCAAACTTCATTCTTCATAAAAGTCTGTCACCATTTTTAGATATGTAACTGACAGAAAGCCACATCAAAATAGATTTATAAATAGTCAAAGGACCTTTCCACACAGCGGCTGTGTAGACAGAAATCCACTGTGGTTTGCAGCCATTTTCTATTCCTCACTTCAGCATAATTTCCATGTTACACTGTGTAGAATCAGTACACACCACACTACAGATGCAAGTCTGTGATAATGCTTTGATGTCAAACTGTACAGAATGGTTATGAAGATGAAAAATCACTTAGGGCTTCTGCCTCTTGCAGGATGACTGTTTCTAACAAAAAATTACAACTTAAAAGTCTGGTTGGTTATTCTGAAATAAACATCCATTTGGAAAAGGCCTTCCTTAGAGAAATCATAGCTATAGCTATACCTATATGTTTTTCTTTCATCAGGCTGTCACAAGCAGACCCCACTTAACTGATCCTACATCACTATTTTGTTAAAATATGCAGTCTGACACTTTGGTTAAAAATAAAAAGGGAAAAGAAAATGCCTACGTATCATTGTATCTTGATCTTTATAATGACATGATCTGAAATTTACCTAAATGAATGAAGAGTTTGCTATGTGTTGTGAGTTTGTATTCAGGAATATGCCTTAAATGAGCCTTCTACTAAAAACTCAGCAAAAAGTAAACAAATCCACTTAAAAATCTCCCTTGACCTCTTCATTGCACATAGAATTCCCATGGCTCTTTCTCGTTCTTGTTCACAATTCACTTATTCTCTAAGATACTTTGGTTGTTGTTTTTCCTCACATTATTTCTTCTTCATCACATAGATAGCCAATCATCTGCTTTTTTACCTATTATATCCTTGCATGGAGTGATCAATTTTTTTCTAAAAAGGCAAGAGCTCAGCTAGAATTCCACCTGGCCATGGTTATGAAAGATAATAAAATTGAAGAGGAGGGCCAAGGAAAATCTCCACCTTTTATTGGATGCAGTGAAAAATGTGGTCACCAAGGATGAAGTAAAGGATGAAGTACTTAATGCCTTCTTTGCCTCAGTCTTAGACAGAAAGCCTGATTGTCCTCAGGGCCCCTGAGGTGGACAGGAACAGGGAGCACAGTAAGACCCCTTGTACTGTATTTGCTGGGACCCTCGTGGCAGGAAGGAACTATGAATCTGACTCCATGTTCTCAGAAGGCTAATTTATTTTTTTATGATACTGTATTAAAGAATACTGTACTAAAACTATACTAAATAACACAGGATACTTATAGAAGGATACTTATAGAAGGCTAAAAAGATAATAATGAAAACTCGTGACTCTTTCCAGAGACCCGACACAGCTTTGCCCCAGTTGGCCAATGAGTGAAAATAACTCAGAGCAGAAACCAGTGAAACAACCACCTGTTGGTAAACAATTTCCAAACACATTCCAAAGCACCAAAACACAGGAGAAGCAAATGAGATAATTGTTGTTTTCGTTTTTCTCTCAGGCTTCTTATCTTCCCAGGAGAAAAATCCTGGGCGAAGGGATTTTTCCAGAAAATGGGAATGTCACACCCTTGCAATCCAGGAGGAAATTATTAGTGACCTGCTGTGCGATGTAGACCAGCACAGGCTTGTGGGGCCAGATGGGATCCACCCAAGGGTACTGAGGGAGCTGATAAATGAGCCCACCAAGCCACTCTCCATCATTTATCATCAGTCCTGGCTAAGTGGTTGCAGGTGTCTGAAGGCTGGCCAGTGTGACACCCATATACAAGAATGGTGGAAGGGAGGATCCAGGGAACTATAGGCCTGTCAGCCTAACTCTGGTGCCAGTGAAGGTTATGGAACAGACTATCTTGAGTGCCATCATTGCACACACAGGACAACCAGGGTATCGGGCAAAGGCAAGTCCTGCCTGATCAACCTGATCTCCATTTATGACAAGGTGAAGGAAAGACTGTGAATGTTGTCTACTTGGACCTCAGCAAAGCCTTTGATACTCTCTTCCACGGCATTCTCCTGAAAAACCTTGTAGTCCATGGCTTGGACAGGTGCTCTTTTTCCTGAGTAAAACACTGGCTTGATTGTCAGAGAGTGGTGGTGAATGGTGCTGCATCTACTAGCAGCAGGTCATTCATTAGTGGTGACTTCCAGGGCTCAGACTTCAGGAGAGTCATATCTAATAGATTTATTGATTATGTGGATGAGGGGATTGAGTGCACCCATGGTGACTTAGTAGACAATGCCACACTCAGTGGGAGTGTTGATCTTCTAGGAGATAGGAAGGCACTGCAGTGGAATCTGGGCCGGTTGGATCCACTGGCCAGTTGGACAAGGTAAAGTGCCAATTCTTATACTTAGGCCACAACAACCCCATGCAGCGTTACGGGTTTTGGGCAGAGTGGCTGGAAAGAGGCTCAGTGGAAAAGGATGTGAGAGTGCTGGTCAACAGTGGCTGAACATGAGCCAGCTGTGCCCAGATGCCCAAGAAGGACAATGGCATCCTGTCTTGTATTGAAAACAGTGTGACCATCAGGATCAGGGAAATGATTGTCCCCCTGTACTCAGCACTGGTTTGTGTGTTGTATTCTGTGTTCAGTTCTGGGCCTCTCAGTTCAGGAAAGACCTTGAGGTGCTGGAGTGAGTCCAGAGAAGGGCAATAGAGCTGTTGGAGGGTACAGACAGTAAGTCATATGAAGAACAGATGAGCTGGGAGTATTTTAGCCTGGAGAAGAAGATACCCAGAAATGATGTTGCTGCTCTCCACAGTTACCTGAAAGGAGGTTGTATCAAGGTAGGAGTTGGCCTCTTCTCCCAGGCAAATAGTGATGGGATGAGAGGACACAGCCTCAAGTTGGACCAGGGGAAATTCATGAGGGACATCAGTAGGAAAACACAGTAGGAAACACAAAAGGTCTTGCTAGACTTTGAAATGGGCTGCCCTGGGGGATGATCGAGTCACCACCGCTGAGGGTGTGCAAGGAACAACTGGACATGGCACTTAGTACTGTGGTTGAATTTTCATGGTTCTGATCAGTCAAAGGTTAGACTCAATTTCAGAGGTTTTTTCCAAGAAAATGATTGTGTGATTCTTTCAAGGAGCAACGATGTGGAAGTGAAAAGCCCTTGTTTGAGAATGAGTAAATGACCAGAGAAATCTCAGTTACTTGGAAATAAATCTTGATCATTATCTTGGAAATAGCCCATGAAGTGTATATGAATAGCTTATGACAAATGAGATAAAGAAAGGACAGTGAATACTTAAAAAAAAAAAAAAAGGGATAACCTAAAAAACTGCTGAACTTGAAAAAAGTAGCTGTTGCAAGGCTTTTTGTTCTGATGCTTCCTGATAAAAAAATCAATCTTTCTGTTCTACAACTTTGTATTCTCTGTTTCTAACAAACACATTTTCATTTTGTTTTCACTGCCCTGCTAAAAAGACTGTGGACCTCAAATATAAATTAATTGACTCCTATCATTTATTCTGTCATTCATAAGCAATTATCAATAAAGCTGTTTCAGAATCTAAATGTACACATTGCTACTTTCTCTTCAGTTCAACATCCTAGACATATTGCACATTGGAGGATTTGATTGCAGTTGTCAAACTAAAAAGCAAGAAATGTGTGACGGAAAAACATACATAGCATCAAAACACACATTCTACCCCTTTCAGGATTCCTATTAAACTGATAGAACTATGACAAGAGATTCTTTGGTTTGTATAGTTAGTGAATGTTTCTGGTAAAATATTCATGCAATGACAGTATATTACAAGTATTACGACTAATGAAAAAAGACTCTAGTGAACAATTTTGCCACTTTGAGTTGAGACTATTTTTATAAGTTTTGAGACATATGGGATTAAAAATAATTAGCTAGGTAACCATTAAGATACTGATAGTTTATAGGTATCTTGAAATTTACTTATAAGCAAATCATGAAACAAAACCTATGGAAACATTAAGGACCAGAAAAACCAGTTCAAAAAGAAAATTGACTTGTCAGTACAAGGTAGTGGTAGAACTGGAAAAAAATCCATATTTTATTCTTTGTCCACTGTTTGAATCAACTGAATTCATGGCTTCCATAGATTAATGGCAGAAATAACCATGAGACCCTCTGAACAGTAAATGCTACAAAATCCTTAATTTGCCTAGTTTTGGCTTTGGGAAGCAAGCTAGCATTTCAGCTTCTTCCTTTCAGCAAAAAAAGCTTGATCTGTGTTTTGAATATAGAATTTCTCTGTAGCTAAGATGTTAGACCACACAACTTTCCTGTGTCAGAGAAATTTGTCATTTTCTGTAGTGTAGCAACCATTGTGCAATTGAATTAGTCTAGCTTCGTCTTTTACTTACTTCTGTGATATATTTAAGAAGGCATAGAATCTACATGCATTTTACAAATGTATGTGCTTTCCTTTTTCTGTGTTCCAATAAAGTAAAAAATTGTTTAAATCTAGCAGCTGAGGTCAAGGCATGTGATCCCATGGATCTCTATTCTACAGCATAAGTCAGTAATGGAAGATTTATAGACATTGAGTGAGAACATAAAAAATCTAGATGCAAAGTAATAAAGCAAGAGAAAAAAAAATATCAGCAAGCCATTAACTACGCAATCGTATTCATGTTAATGCATTTTAAGTGTGAGAAACGTTCTGGGAATTCAATTATCATTTAATACAATAGCCTGTAACAATTTAATTAGATATCATTTAGCCTACAGACATCCACTATTAAAAATTCTGACCTTAATAATTCTATCTTGCTAATATTCATATTAATATTAGATTAATCCACATACAAGCTTGTGCAGCACTGAGATGTTACCCTCTGTATTATGACTGCCTCAGTTAAAAAAAAAAAAGGGGAGATTTCTTTGGTGACTCTTTTCTGAGAGGAGTAGTGGTCTCAAAATGTTGATTGGACCAAACCCTTGGGGAAGCCTGCTGCCTTCCTGGGGTCTGGGTTAGAGACATTATCAACAAACTCTATGGCCTGCTCTAATTATTTTTCACTGTAGATTTTTCAGGTGGTCAGGAGTGAAGAGCAAACAAGAAGGTTAATCAAGCAGTACCTCAGGGTTTTGAGATGACTGCTTGAGGAATATGAAGTACAAGTAGAGATCTCCTTTATCCTGCAAGTTGCAGGTAGTGATGAGGGTAAAAATTGGAGAATCATACAGATGAATACCTCTCTCCAAGCCTGGTGACACCAGAAGAATTTTGAGGTTTTTGATCACAAGTCTGGAGCCTGCTGGCAATAGATGGCATGCACCTGTCTCAAAGGGGAAAAAGGACCCTTGAGCAGGAGATAGCAGGTCTCATTGAGGGAACTTTAAACTCAGTGTGAAAGGGGAAAGGGATAAAATCAGGATCACTGGAAATAAGCCTAGGATGCACACCACTCTTTGAGGGACAATGTATTAGTGAAGCCTTTCAGTCTGCTGAAATAATAATAGAGATAGGGTATGATGACCCATGTAGCAGCAAGGATGAAAGGCTGCAAGATTTTTTGATGTGAAATCCATGGAAACTCCTGAGAATGGTCATACAGGAGTTACAGTTTCTCCCATGAAAAGGCAGCAGGATTGATAACTGATCTGATGTGCCTCTACACAAATGCATGCAACAGGAATAACAAACAAGAGAAACTGAAATCCATGATGCAGCAAGAAAATTGTGACCTCATTGCCATCACAGAGACTTGGTGTGATGACACAACTGTGGTGCTACATTGAACAGTTGTTATCTCTCAGAAGGGATAGACAAGGATGGAAAGCTGGTGGGATGCCATGTACTTTAGGGATTCTTGACTGTCTTGAGCCTAATGATGTTGATGAGAGGGCTGAGTGTTTATGAGTAAGAATCAGGGGGAAGGCCAACAGGGCAGATATCCTGGTGAGAGCCTTTCAGAGACCACTCAGCCAGGATGTAGAGGCAGAATAGCCTATAAGCAGTTAGCAGAAGTCTTGTGATTGCTAGCCCTTTTTCCTTTTTCCTTCAACTTACCAGATGTCATAGTAGAGGTTCCTGAAGAGTGCAGAACATAACTTCCTGACACAGCTGGTGAGCTAGCCAAATAGGAAGGATACCTTGCTGAACCTGCTCTTTGCATATAGAGAAGTTTATAACATATATAAATAAAAATGATTGGTTATTTCAGTGAGATCATGAGCCATACATTTTGTCAAATGTTTTCCTTGTTTGAACTTCTGCCTGAATATGTCTGGTTTTGTTTTGTTTTTTTTTTTTTTTTGAGCAAAGCCTTCCATTTGTTTGTATGACATAAGACATTGATGTAAATTTAATTGTGAATTTTAGTATCTTCCTTAAATTGAAATATGTATTAGCAGTATAGTGCAATGGCATAATATATTGCAGAAAACTCCCAAGAATATTTACTCAACTTTAGTTATTACAAGAGAACCTGTGTCTACACTATGCTGAGAAACTCTTACATTATACTATGTACTTTAAATTGTATTTACCTCCTTAAAATGAAAGCATTTAATATCATCTGTGATATATTCCGCAGCTGTTATGGTGGAGCCCTTTAAATAAAAGCCTTTTCTTTCACTTGTCCACAAGAATTGACATTGAAAGGCTGGAAAAAACAGTTGTGAGCTTCACATATTCACAGCACCGTTCCTCAGCCATTCTTAGAAGTGCACTTGATTCAAGGAATGTGTCCATGCTGACCTTTACTCTGTTCTTCCCTTTAATATGTGATACATATAACTTAATAAAATATACCCTCAATAATGCAACTAGCCAGAGTTTTTTCTGTGTGTTTCTGAAATTTTCTGACCTCCGTATGACTTCATTTTAAGCTTGCCAGTAATTAAGTTAATCTTGTTAGGTAACTTAAATGCTACAGCTTGAACTAATTCACTTTACCCAAGCCCTATAAATTGAATTTATGTATACAGACTGTCTTGATTATCACCTAAAACTGATGTCCTAGGGTGACATTATGATGCTTGTATCCCCATTCATGTGTTCTGTTTATGGTGGATGTTATGTTCTGTGCCTTTAAGACTGGCTCTGAAGAGTGAAAGTTTTGTTTGGGCTTTTCTTATCAGCCTGGCAGGGCACAGAGACGAGCGGTACCTAGTGTGGCATTTGTTTTGTTTTTTTTTTTTGCTTTTGCTTTTTGCTTTGCTCTCTCGCTCTCGCTCTTGCTTCCGCTTTACTTCTGCTTGCTTTTGCTTCTGCTCATTAGCTAGTTTAGCTAAACAGTCCAAATTTCTTCCTGGACTGTTTCTCCTCCACTTTTTTTTTACCATCCTGAACCTGCTCCGGACTGGGGCCTGGGAACACCAGGAGTTTGCACCTTGTGGCTGCAGCAGCTGCCCCAGTGCCGGAGGGACTGAGAACAGAGCGACCACCCCCGAGAGAGACTTTCTGAATTTGTCATCTATTTCAGAGTGGTGTCATCCGGTATTGTTCATTTTGTGTGCTGGGGGGTGCTGTGCCTGTCAAATAAACAGGTTCTTTCCACTTCTCTCCGAGGAATTSTTCCCGAACCGGTTGGGGGGGGGGGGCGTGTGGGTTTTTTTTCTGAAGAGGCCCTCCTTTGGAGATTCTCTACCCAATTTGCCCTAAACCAGGAGAACTGATCAAAAATTTTCACCATTCAGATTGTAACTGAGCTGGTCATCCATACTGAAATACTAGGAAATTCAAAACCAAGGAAAAAAAAAACAAAACCAAAAGCAAAGCCAAATCCAAACAAGAAAAAAACCAAAAACAACAAACCAAAACCAGAATCAAAAACCAAAACCCAAAACAAAAACAAAACCACCACCAACAAGAACAACACTGGCAAAAAAAACAAAACCACAAAAACCCACCCATAAATGGAACATATATCTTATCTTCATCTCTCTTTTTTTCTACTCAGAATTTCAAAGCTATTTAGATATTCAGGCATCACACTTCCATTAAAACCATTAAAGCTAATATATGTCTGAGAAGCTGAACCAATTTTAGCCTTCCAATCCAGTACTTCATAGGATAAACAATATTTCAGGAGACTAATGCACAGTATAAGTTTTTTTAAATGTTGAGCTCAAGAACCAGAGAAAAATTGCAAGGGTGCTCCAACATATCCAGTGGCCCTGGAAGAAAATATAAAATAAGTAGATATTATTTTAGATACCATCATGATGCATTCTTATTCTTTACAAAATGTAAGTGCACCCACATTATATCAGTTATTTTCTTCTCAAATTGGCTTTAGCAATCTTTAGCATTAAAATTTAGCATTCCCTCACTTTCAGGTCAATTTTATGAGTACTACAAATGATTCTTGCTTTATGCACAACAATTCTCTTTAATCACCCCATATATCAGTGAAGCTTACATAGCCCAAGTGGTACACATATTAGAGCTGGAGAACTGCTTTCACCAGAGATGTCAAAATACAGCTTTCAGATTCCCATTTTTCTCTGGTTGTTTATGAAGACCACATATTTTTTAAAAAAGGAAAACTCTTTTTTTCTTCAATTCTTTGTTTGATTGCTGCCTGGATTAATGAACTGGTAAATATGGGGTTTTTTTCTGTATTTTCCTGCATTTGATCATCATCTCTTGAAAACAACAAGTGAAAATTTTACATAGAAGTTTTTTAGAAGTTTTGGCTTTCCTTAACCTTCTAGTTACTTTTCTTATAGGTGTTTAAATCTTGATTTAAGATATGAGATTTTATTGGGAAAAAAAAAATCTTCCTAGATTGTGTTTCTGGAAAAAAAAAAAAAAAAAAGGAAAAAGAAAAGAAGAAAACAAAAAGATTGGGAAAAAAGATCTCAGTTACGAGATCCCATCTACAAAAAATACTCTCATCTGAAATAAGAAAAAGGTGGGCTGCAAGCATTGATATGTAACTTCATACCAGAGTCTAAATGAAGCAGTCAAATGAACTAGAAAAATCAATGCTAAATTTGGTGGGTAATAAAAGTGAGGAAATCAGGTTAATGAGAATCTTTAATGACATAATTATTACTTACTTATTGAAAAGAAATGTTTTTTAAGTGCTTCTGAACTTGTATGACCTACACTGGAAGGGAGAAAGGGAAAAAACCCATGAAGTTAATAGAACACATTTTCAGGCTGTGCTGGAATTTTTAGATTTTTTTTTTAGCAAACATTTATGTTTAGATATTTTTTTAGCAAACATTTTTTTTTAGATTTTTTTTATAAAACATTTATGTCATACCTGCCCATTTTCTTTCAGGTAATTTTTTATTTCTCTTCAACTTAGTTATGAAAATCTCAATAGCAATTACTTACTACAATAGCAATACTACTAAGAAGTTGAACATGTAGCATAACTATCCAGCTGAATTTTACCATTACTACTGAGGTAACTTGAATAAAAGTACAAAAATTGTGTATAAAATTGACTGCAGCAAATTTAGTCGGTTTGCATTAACAAAGTGCTGTGAAATATTGGATTTTTAAAAATGTAGTCATAGATGACCAAAAGAAAATAAATAAATGCTAGTACTTAATGAAAAAATTATTTTGCAAATTCAGTTACTTAGATTCTAGATTGCAGAAAGCTGACAATTTCTCACTTTAATTCATAGATATTTGTGGTCTTCACAGTTTTAATGTCGTTCATGTACAGCAGTGACATCAAGGCAGACAGTTCCGTCAGCTTTGATATTGGTCGACCAGAAGTCTGAAATGGTTTGGATGTTTCAAGAGCCTTTAAGGTATCGTTTAATAGGTATTCATTATTGATACTTCTTTGAAAATAATGAAAAAGAGCTAAAAGTTACTGCATATTTGCTTCTTTAGAAGTTGTCTTTAATTAATGAATTAATGAGAAGGGGAATATTGAAATAAGTGCTTTATCCTGAGAAAAAAGTTATCAAGAAAGCAACTTTAACATGGTACTATATTTTTTTGTGCAGCAGTACGTGGATTTTAAACATATTTATTCTGGATGATATAGCAAGTTAGCAGTATGAAATAGGAAGAATAATTTTCTAAAAGTAAGAAGTTGTTTTGATTGATTTATGAGTTAAAGTACTGAAAACCAAAAAAATCTATTTAATATTTTTCTTAAGTACTTTTGCTTTACTGATGCTGATAGCAGCAACATTTTTACTCTGACTATTAAATAGAAAATGGTCCTCTTGTATGTACTTTTTAGCATACAGCTGGCTTGGATTATTTCAGAAGGATGATCAGAACAGGTAAAGTTACTAATTTTTCAAGTAATATAAAGTAAAATATCTAAATGTGCAAAAAGTCCTAACAAACTCAAGAAATTCCAGCACTTGTCTGTCTTTCAATTCCATTTCTCAATTACACAGTCCTTTGTTTAGTTAATTCAGGTCCAAAAACTCTACATTTATACAAAGATTTGATTTTTATTGAAAATAATTTCCATTCCCTGAGTATTGTGGCAAAAACTTATGAAAGAGGCTTTGTGTGAATTCTTTACGCAAAAATTAGGAAGTTTACCTAAAATAATTGTTTCACCGTGTTTCAAAATTTCAAGTGACTTTAAATTCTTCACATATATTTGGTGTTGCAACTTACACTTTTAAAACAATTGTGAAGGAATGTCTGAATTCTTTCTTGACTCAAATGAAAAAATGCCTCTGGCTCTGAGAACTGGATTCTGCTTGGATGAAAAGAAGATATAAACTCCAAGAACACTAATATTACTAAGAGAAGCTGATTCTATATATATATGTTCCCTGTCACAAGCAGGTGTTTGGACTACTTTTCCATGTATTCTACATGTCTGATGACCCTTAAGCATATGGGCAAAACGCTAATGTTCAGGTAAAAAAACAAACCAAAACAAAATTATTTTACACTCCTTCTTCCGGAAATTGTCTGTGCAGACAATGATTAAAGATATCAGGCTCAGAATTTCTACTGTTCTGTCAGCTGAAGATAGGGATAGAAGGGTGAGAGATAAGATTTCTGAGTTAGAGCTGAAGAACCTTCAAGTTGAAAGCAGTGACAGAGATCATATTTCTCTGAAAGATTAAAAACAATTATTAAAAAGTAACATGTAAATGTGTGAAACAAAAATAAATGCCTTATTTATAATAATCCTCTTTAGCCAGAATTAAATGTACATTCTTTTCCAAACAAAATAAATTTCCTAAAAAGAGATGTTAATACAGCAAACTTGTTCCTATTGCATGTGCAACTGTAGTGCAAATAGTAGCCAATGATCCACAAAGGTAATTTTTTTCTAGTAGCTTTACACTTAATGGGATGCAGATGCAATGTGAAATTGAAATACATCACAAAATCGAAGAAGGTATTGAGAATAAGTGAAAAATTAAGTCCTTCCTTCTGCGAAAAGCAGAGAAACACACAAACGCTTCTTGTTTCTGAACCTTGTTAAGGGTTTTTCTATGTGCGTTACAGAGGAAGTGATGCATTACACCTTTGAAAGAGATACAATTAGACAAGATGCAAATCACAACAGAGAACTGCTTGACCAGAAGGAACAGGAGAAAGCATCATAATGCTGAAGTATGGAAAGATTTGTCAGTCTGAACTAAAAATTGCGAAGGCTAAATGAAAATCTAAAATCTTCCCAAAAGGAATTGTAAATTCCGTGTTGGGGTTTGTTTATTTGTTTGGGGTTTTTTGTTTTTCTTTTAAGAAAAATGGGCACAGAAAAAAATCCATTTGTATCTCTAAAAGCAATGCTGATTTGAGTATGGTTGGTGTCTTTTATTTTTTACGTGCTAGAGGTCTCATCTCCTTCCCCCTCTATTAAACAAATGCTCTATATTGTGACACATTTGCATTTGTTGTTTATGTGAAGCCAGTCTGCATAGCTTTACATAATATTTCCAAAGAACATGATACTGAGAAGTGGAAAGAATTATGTGAAACACCTTAGCAGAAAGATTTCCTCTAAAAGCACTCCTCTTTTAGGAAAGAACATACACATTTCTTGTATTTTAGAGATTTATTTCTACCAAAAAAGCATCCTCTGCACACAAACCCTGTGGAATTCATTAATTAGAGAACCCTTGGGTTCACTATTAAACTTACTAAACAGGAATATATTTAAAGCCTTCCACCTTTTCATTTCTGAGTAACGTAAACCAAAATTAAGGAGCTGAATTGCTTCTGGCAGTTCGGAGTGGCTTCTCAAGTGTTATGTAAAAGCAAATCTTTCTTGCTTTCAAAAGTCAACTTAGGAAATTAATTAGAGAATAAATTATCACTATTAAGTACTTAGCTTTGCTAAACTGCTACCATAGTTGAGACTGGCTGAAGCAATGTGCAATAAAACTTCACAAATAAAACTCATTTGTTAATTGTAGAAACACAAAAAAATTGTCCATTTTTTTTGTACTCTTGTCACGGTTTGCCCCCATGAAAACATATGTTCTCTTATGTCTACTGTGAGATGTGACCAGGAATAGACCAGAGCAGGCTCCAACTTAGGAATAAAGAATAAAAACTTTATTAACCTACAACTATATATATAAAGAGAAACACACACAGAACTCAGAATGAAAATCTTCCAAAAACATTCCTCCCCCCACCAAATTTCCAATACATCCCCCTCTCAGATCATCAACTCTCAGCCCATCACCACCTTTTATATAATCAATTCTCAGTCCATCAAGGAGAGAGGAGTCCGTCTTGTGCCATAGGCTTCCCCTGGAAACACCGTTGAAACCTCGTGTGTTTCCACGTCACACATGACACTCCCCAGAGATCATTTGCCATCCTGACGTCTTCCTCCATGTCCAGTGCTCTCAACACTGCGCATGGACCAGAGCTGCTTCTAGGGTTTTCCTTTTAAGGATGCTTTGCCCAGTTCCAAAACAAAGCACAGTCTCTCACTTTTGGGACACCTGTCCCCCACAAATGCACCCCTGGGGCCAAGGGGTCTTGAGAACAGAGATCTTCTTCCCTGAAGACGGAGGACATCACCAACCTCCTCACCCGTCATCTCTTTCACGTACTCTTTCACATAACATCACTGCACTCTCTTGGCTCCCAGCCATTGCCTCCCCCTAAATGCAGTCTCTGTGTCAGGAAAAATAGCTCTGTCCATGGCCATACAAAAAAAGTCCAGCCAAAGGCCACTCCATCCCCTCCTCTCACCTAAGATTCTTCTCAACTTCTCTCGTGGCCCATTTCCTCGTCTCATCTCTATCTCTCTTCTCATTCAACTCCAGGAGGATCAGCATTTGTAAGGTTTCCATCATGCAAGAAAAGGGTTAAAAATCTCAGGCTCTGCCTGTCCAGAACTCCCACGCTGCCCTGCTGGGCACCTTCTCACCACACCCCCTCCTTCTCCTTCTCGGCCAGGGTGGCTGCCCGATGCCTCTCACTGCCTCTCCATCCTTCCATCCTGCAGGGGCCTTCACCTCCCTTCTCTGTCCAGGGCCTCGGCTCACCTCACCCGGCCGCATGGCTTCCCCTCCCCCACCCAGCCTGCAGCCGGGCAGGGGAGCTCTGACCTCTTCCACCGAGAGAGCTTCCCCCTGCAAGTTCTCTGCTTTTAACCCCCCTGTGTTCTTAGAGGTGTATCCATGTCCTCAGTGGCCACACCAGGTGCCAATATTCAAATCTGAGCACCTATTGGTTTGACACAGCGTCCCAAAAAAACTCTTTTCCTTTTCAAACCAGGACAACTCAATGTACCAAAAAATCCTGCTTTTATTTTATTCTTTGAATGATATTTATATGTGTCTCCATGTAGACAGACAGATTTTTTTTTATAGCTTAACTTACTAAGTCCAACTAAGGCAACTAAGTCCTTACAGTTTTTCAGACATGTTTGTAAAAGTTACATTTTCTTCTATTCTGTTTAAAACATAGAGAAATATGTCAGTTTTCCTACTCTTCTGCCAGTGGCTACCACTGAGAATGATCAGTGCAAAACCACTGAAAATGATCAATGCAGAACCATCCCTGAAGACCCTAAGAAACCCTCACTGAACAAGATAAAGATCCAGGGGCTTGTCTCGGGCCAGCAAATCAAATTCATCAAACATAAACACTCTCTTGAAATAAATATTTGGATTTAATTCTGTTCTCGTCTACATGACAATACAATTTTCTTTCAGATATCCATGTGCAAGCAAACATCTGTTTTTATAACAATAGCCTCCAGTTAACAGTTCTATTTGATCTTTCTTGGGAAGTCATAGAGATCCTGAACTCAAAAGTCACTGGAAAAAAATGGAATAAAAAAAAAAATATAAAGATAGTTGTTGTGTGTTGCATCTTTTGTCTTTCTTCCATGGTTAAAGAAGTGTGCTTCTTCTGAAAGCTTTTTTAATTTTGCTCTGAGATTTCTCAGACACTTCTTACCCATTCATGAGGTCTCTTGGCATTTTTGCCTGATTTCATTCTTGTTGGGATGCATTGCTCTTGAGCTTGGAGGAGGTAATCCTTGAATACCAGTCAGCACTCTTGGGTCCCTCTGTCTTCCAGGCTCTGTCCTGTGGGACTCCACTGAGGAGGTCCGTGAAGAGGCTGAAAGGTGCTCTCCTGAAGTCCAGGGTGGTGAGCTTGCATGCACTCCTCACAGCGCTGATGATCTCAAACTTCACCGTCTCATGGTCACCGTGTTCACAAGATGCCAATCATGTATCCACTTAGGTGTGCGTACCTGTCGAGTTCTTCTTGTTTTTTCCCCATACTACATGTGTTTGTGTAGGACCATCTGGGCTGGGCCCTGAAGAGGCTGGAGTACCTGGAATATTTTTGTACCCATTACAGGTATCCAGCTTGCAGGACTGGGATAGATAGGTGCCCCCCTTTGCCTACAAATCTAGTTTAAAGCCCCCTTCACTAGTGTGGCAAATTCCTGACCAATATATTTTTCCTTTCTTTTTCTGATAGAACCCCTTAGCCTGCAGTAAACCAGGCTTACCAAAGTAAGTTTCATGGTGTGAGAGTGACTGAAACCTTGACTACCACCATTGCTCTAACCATCCGTTGACCTGATCTGCTGTCAGATTCGACTGGTAATTTCCTCTCCTTTGACTTGGAGGATTGACAAAAAAAATACTTGAGCCCCCGAGCCTTTTACCAATATCTCCCAGGGCTCTGTAGTCTCAGTGTTTCTCAGACTGCTACTGGCTGTATCCCCTGTCCCCACATGAAAAACTACATGTGGGTACATGTGAGTAACAGTCATTGGGTTTTACTAGGCTTAACATCTTCTCAGGAACATCCCTGATCCGGGTTTCTGGAAGGCAGCACAGTTTTCTTGAAGGTGTGTCAGGCCAACAGATGAGTGCCTCTGTGCCTCTAAAAGTAGAGGCACCCACTACTACCATCCACTGCCTTTTGTTGTTTGAACTAGTTGGTAATTTCAGTATTTGTGGAGCAGATTGGGCTGCTGTAGTTTTCTCAGGCTGTTCTTCCAGTATGATGGATGTTGTATCATTAGCCTGCAGACCTACAATGTGGCTGGGTGGGGATGTCCAGCTTAGTGAAAATTCAAATCTTTTTGGAGAAAGTCCCTTCCTTTAATTAGTTCCTTTCTTCTTCCTTTTATGTTTTTGCTTGGTTTTTTTCCCCACTTCTTCCCAATCCCCTGTGTTAATGCTCTCCCTCCTTTCCATATGTTCCAAGGGATAAATTTTTGGCTTTTCCTCAGTGGGATATGGTTCCCGTATCATTGGGCTCAGAACCAGCTCTCCCTCTCAGCCTCCATGGTATTTTTGTCTTCTGACTGCTTCCTGCAGCTCCAGCTGTTGCTGGAGGTCCTTCACAAGGCCATGCCCATTACAGTTCCCATCACTGAACCATTTCTCTCACATTTGCTTGACCTTTCTGAGCTCTGGCATCAAGTTGAGTAGATTGTCCACCTGCTCACACTGAAACAGGAATGGTCTTTGCTGTCCTCCATCATCAGTGACAACCTCTGCATTTATTGCAGTATGAGACCAGGACAGCTCCATGTTGATTTGGGAGATCCATCTGAGTCACTGAGTTCCACCTGACAGTGACTTTTGACCAAGTACTTGACTATTTACCTAAAAAATGACATGGATAATATTATTTATTTATGCAAATATACTGTCTGTTTTCTTACTTAAAATTTATTTATATAAGTTTATCTATTTATGTGAATAGTTCTATCTATTCTAGAGACACAAAAAAATTCTGCTATGTTTTTGTTATGTCTGGAGCCAAGTTACTGAGCTTTAAACTAGGCCTTAGGGTCTTTACTAGCTAACACAGTTTCTTAAGGCACTTAAAATGTATTTCTGCTTACTTAAAACTATAACTTATGCTTCCACTTACTTAAAACTTAAACCTACACTTCTAATTCAAATCTGTGAGGCTTAATCTATCTTAATTTCTCTCAAGGCTTTAATTCAACTCCTGCATTCATTTCTTTCTCTGAGGAGCTCAGAGAGGCTTGCATTCCAACATTGTTCTACTATTTTATGTTAAGAGATTTTATATAAATTAGAATGTAGAAAGTGAGAAACTAAAATCCAAAGCATTTATAAATTGATTAATAAAGAAACAGGATTTTAATGTATCGTAAGAAAAAAAATAAAATTAAAGCAGAGACAGCATGTCTATCATGGGAAACAATATGTCAAGCTTTATATAACACTTTATCATCAGACATTAACTTAAAAATAGTCTCACCAGAGTTTAATATTAATGAAACAGGCCTAAGTGTCAGGCAAACACTTAAACTGGTGATATTATGAGTGGTTGTGTACCTAAAACATGTCTTATACCAAGGCTATGATAAAACATTCTGTGTTTGCATGGATGGGATTTAAATACAATAAAGAAATTTGGGGGGGGTGGGGCTGGGGGGGTGGGAATCATACACCAGTAAGTTGTAAAGCTCATAACTGGCTAGAAAACCTTTAGATGGTTCTCTCACCTGATTGCCTGCAGTTCTCTCAGCTTGAGAAATTTGACCTCTTTCAGTTCTTATATGGTCACAGCTTTCCGTTTCAAAGATGTGTCAAAAGCTCTTGGATCAGTGTGGTCAAATGTTGTTCTGCTGTTAATCTGTGACAAGTTTAGGTTCGTGAAAAATGGAGTATGCAGCAGTGCAGTGTGACTAGTCACTAGGATTGCCAGTCCTCTCCTGGGGCAAACACTGATGTGCCACAGTGAGTACAGAATTTTTGCCTGTGATAGTACAGCTTAAGCCCACTTAATTTTTGAGGCAACATGTGGAGAGGTAAGAGCTGGAATCTGAAAATTATCATACTTCAATAAAATCACTCCAGTCCAGCTGAGAACACAACAATTTAAATGCTGATCTTGAGTTGCTGTCATAAGCACTTGGGCACACTTTTTTCCCAGTAGAGAATGAAATATTTATCTAAAAAGTAATTAAAAATTTTATACCATTAAATAAGGGGGAAAAATTCAAGTTATCCAAAGAAACTTAATAAACAAGACAGAAATTATCTAATACATATTTTATATTAATATTTTAAATTACATACCTAGAAGATTGCAAACTGTTCTTTCTGTAAAAAGTGAATGGACACTATTCCTGGTTTATTATGAAGACCTGCTTCCTTGTGTTTTTACAATTCAAGATTGTTTTCATATACTTTTAAAATGTAGACAATAATGACTGTTTCAGATTAGGTCTGGTTTCTTACAGTAAATAATTATCCATTATGTAGTTCCTCATAGCGACTTCATTCCACAGTTGCACTAATTTAGGACACTATCAATTATTATGTCTTAATTGTTTGAAGCTTGATTTGAAACACAGGTGTGCAGCTCTGGGCTGGGCTCTGCTGGCAGCAGCGAATTCCCTTCCCCAAGCAACAGCTCTGACCGTCCTCCTCCAAAGCCAAGTAAGAAAGAGAGAGAGAACAGAGAGAACGAGAGAGAGAGAGAGAGAGGAAAGACAGCAGCTGCCCCAGCCCCGTCCCTTACCTGCCCAATTCTCGGAGAGAAACTCCCAGATAAGAGAAGTGCAACCAGGTGCCCTCCTCCCCTGAGCTTGGCCACTTCTTTTGGTTTTTTGAAGTACCCCAGTCATTACTGCTTCCTAGCAACTTATGGGAAAATATTCCTGAAGTATAAAGGAACAAAATGAAAGAAACCTAACCCCCAACAGCCTATTACATGCTCCATGATTTCAAAAGTTTGGTGGTGCCTATAAGAAATGTAAAAAATGCTTTAGAAGATCCTTTACCCTCTGGCATTGCTTATGTGTTGGAGAGTCATAAAAATCAGAAGGTTTTAAGAAAATTAAGAAAGCAGGCCTTAAGCAGAAGTTATGAGAACAGATGCTAAAGCAGCGAAAAAAGATTTCTAGGCCATAGTGTAGACATGAGAAATAGAACAATAGGCTAGTGTTAGCTCGCCTTCTAAGTTGCAACAAGTTTATTTAATGTATATTTTAGAAAGTTAAAAATGAATGGAGCGTTGTGCTTAAGTTTCTATGAACAAGCTATTGTGTTTAGAAAAAGCCTCATTGTTTTAACCAGAATTACGTACACTTCAAGATTATTGGATAGAATTATTGTCAATATGCCTTTTCTCTATGTGATTAGATGAAATTTACTCTAGATCTGTCTTATGCTCTGCGGTAATGTCAAGCTTCTTTAGCATTCTATGGAACCAGTGAGCAGGTCACATCAAGTTGTCTCCATTGTAAAACAATGCTATGAGACTGATGTGAAAAATAAACCTCTCAAAGACCTGATTCCAAGTGTCCCGTCCTGTTAGTGCTGTAAATATATTGCTATGAAGCTTTTTTTTTTTCTCCAGTGCAGTTCAGTCTTTACTCTTGAAGCATTAGATAGATATGTTATCTGTCACTGGTTTTCTAAATTATATATAAATGCAAGATATGCCATAGCAGAGAATGTAATTACACTGGTGGCAAGTGTGATAAATATGTTACAGTGTTGGCTTTCACAATTGGTAGAGTGAATACTATGTGGTTTATAATGTTGACTTTTGTAAGGGAAGTTTTGCTAAATTTTATAGTTCTTTTAATGCGAATGTTGCATTGTGATGCCAATGTTGGTGAAGAGTTGTTGTAATGTTAACATTTAACCAATTAATCAAAACTTGTTGAATGTATCAAAAAGTAACAAAGGACCACCCCTAAGACCACTGCACATGCTTTAAAAAGGTGGGGCAAAGGAGGAACTATGTTAAAACGTTTGAATATGTATGACCATTTATAAATATGTAGTTAGTGGATGCAATACCAGGGTATATAAGGGATGTTGCTGTGTCAACTGCTGTGCCTCTGGCTGCAGCTAAGCACCCAGCACTGTTCTTTTGCTTTGTTGACTTTGTACCCTGTTTTCCCTTATTAAATTGTCTTTAAATTTTAACTGAGGCATGGGCTTTGTTTCTCACAAGAAATACTAGCATACTTACAATGTGACTTGCCTCAGTCAGTTTCACAATAACTCCTGATAATATTTTATTTATTCCATATAATAGAGTTAAAAGTAGACAATTTGTTTTGAACAGAAAACCTCAACCTTTGATGTTCCTTCCATGCTTCACTTCAACTGCATCCTACTTATCTGTAAACAGAACCAATTACGTGATTATAAAAAAACTCAAACCTGAGAGGAAAAATTATTTAGTCTTTCTATACACATTTATAATAATTATATGGTGATATATACAAGATCAATAAAATGTGCACTCCCATATGATATCTTTTATCATTAGTTTCCTAGGTTAGAAAGGTTGCAGTTAGTTTCCTAGGTTAAAAAGGTTGCAATCACCATGTTTTTAATGCAGCCTGCAGTGGAGGAAAGACATAGAACACAGGAGGCAAGCCTATTATCAGTTTAGGAAGAAGACCAGGTAGAACACTGTGCTTAAGTTAATTAGGTAATGCTAGTCAGATGCTCTAAAATTTAAAACAGAGTATAATTTTTCTTCACATACTGGGATAGAGATAATGACATTTTAAGTTGCTGTCTCATATTGTTTTTTCTTCCCTCTGTCTGCATGTGCCCTGATTTTATTGTTACACAGAGCAGACAGAAAAGTCATTTCCATCAAGATGATGAATAGTGTGGCAAAGTGGGCTTCCTAATAAGATTTGTACAAGAGAAAGCAGGAACTTATCTTCATTCCATGAGGGGACCTCTTAGGCGTTGCTACTCTGGAGAATCTTGAAATGATCAGTCAGCTTCCTGTGTTGCTGCTGAGTGAGTGGCTGATTACTTCATTGGGAGCAGGTGGGTGGATTGCCATTGTGAGTCTGTGAGGAGCAAGGGGTGGAGCTTCCTGAGTTGCTGCTGAGTGGCTGATTATGAGAGGTCTCTGGGGAGCGCGGCAGCCTGGAGTGGGCAAACGGGTGTGGTGAGTCTCTGGGGCGAATAAAAGGCCATTTGCGCGGCAGCTCATGCAGGCAGGGCAAGCAGGCAGGGTTGCCAGCTTTCTTGCTAGTAAGGAGTCCTCTGTCTTGTTTGAGGTCTTTCTGCTGCCTGATTGTGTTTGAGGTGTCTGTTAGTAATGGTTTCTACATGGTCAAAAACTGTGGCTGGTGTAAGTGTAAGTGACCAAGTCGAGCCCTCCAAAAAGGATGTTTCTGTACAGACCCATCCGTGCCCAGAGTGTTTGAGCTTATCGGTGGCTTCAGGGAGTGTTTTGGAGGAGACTTGTCTGCAGTGTGAACAAGTGAACGACCTCCTTTCACTAGTGGCTGAGCTTAGGGAGGAAGTTGAAAGGTTAAGGAGTATCAGGGAAAGTGAAAGGGAAATAGACTGGTGGAGCTCAGCCCTTCCATCTTTAAGGGAGGCCTCTGACTGGGGGACTGAGGACACATATGCCTCCTGCCCTCAGGCAATAGAAGGGCACCTGGTAGATGAAGAGGAGTGGAAATGGGTCCCCATTCGGGGAGGGAATAACAAAATCTCCTCCCCATCCCCATCATCCAGCCCAGTACCCCTTCAGAATAGGTATGAGGTCCTGGATCTAGAGACCCAACTAGATGATTTAGGAGAAAATTGTCTGCCCAGTGAACCGCCCCAATTATGATTCACTTGTAAGATGGATCACTACATCTAACATCAAGAAGAAAAGAAGGATAATCGTAGTAGGTGATTGCCTACTGAAGCAAACTGAGGGCCCCATATATTGACCAGACCCATCCCACAGGGAGGTCTGTTGCCTCCCTGGGGCCTGGGTACAAAATATCACCGAGAGACTTCCTGGGCTGATTCAGCCCTCTGATTATTACCCACTGCTGATACTCCAGGCTGGCAGTGATGAGACTGAAAAGAGGAGTGTCAAGGCAATTAGAAAGGACTTCAGGATACTGGGTCAGGTAGTTGATAGGGCAGGAGCACAGGTAGTGTTCTGCTCAGTCCCTTTGGTGGCGGAGGAAAATGATGAAAGAAACAGGAGAATCCGCATCATCAACAAGTGGCTTAAGGGTTGGTGTCATTGGCAAAATTTTGGATTCTTTGATCATGGGGAAACTTTTACAGCATCTGCTATGCTAGAACCAGATGGGGTACATCTCTCTGTTAAGGGCAAAATGTTTTTAGCTCATGAACTGGCACATCTCATTGAGAGGGCTTTAAACTAGGTTTGAAGGGGGAAGGGGATGCAGCTGGGCTACCTGGAAGCAGGCTCAGGGTTGCAAGGCTAAGTAAGGGGTGAAGTCAGTAGCCCAGCTGAGGTGCCTGTATACCAATGCACACAGCTCGGGCAACAAACAAGAAGAGCTGGAGGCCATGGTGCARCTGCAGAGCTACGATGTAGTTGCCATCACGGAAACGTGGTGGGATGACTCACATAACTGGTGTACTGCACTGGATGGATACAAGCTCTTCAGAAGAGACAGGAAAGGAAGAAGAGGAGGAGGGGTGGCCCTTTATATTAAGCAGACTTTTGATACCGTAGAAATTGAAACTAAGGAAGATGGAGCTGAATGTCTGTGGGTAAGAATTAAGGGGAAGGCCAACAAGGCTGACACCCTACTGGGAGTTTGTTATCATCCGCCCAACCAGGAAGAAGAGGTAGATGACTTATTTTATAAGCAGCTAGGAAATGTTTCAAGATCATCAGCCCTTGTTCTTGTGGGTGACTTCAACCTACCGGGCATCTGCTGGGAACTTAATACAGCAGTAAAGAGGCAATCCAGGAAATTCTTAGAATGTATGGAGGACAACTTTTTGTCACAGCTGGTGGGGGAACCCAGCAGGGGAGGGACTATGTTAGATCTGCTGTTTGCAAATAGAGGTGGGCTGGTGGGAGATGTGGTGGTTGGAGGTCGCTTGGGGCAGAGTGATCATGAAATAATAGAGTTCTGAATATTTGGTGAAGTCAGGAGGAGCGCCAGTAAGACTCTTACATTGGACTTCTGGAGGGCAGACTTTGGCCTCTTTAGGAGACTTATTCAGAGCATCCTTTGGGAAGCAGCCCTTAAAAACAAAGGAGTTCAGGGAAGGTGGGCATGCCTCAAAACAGAGATCTTGAGGGCACAGGAACAGACTATCCCTGTGTGCCGAAAGATCAGCCAACGGGGTAAACGTCCAGCCTGGCTGGGCAAGGAGGTTTTGGAGGAACTTAGGAATAAAAAGAGGAAGTATCAGCATTGGAAGGAGGGTCAGGTCTCTAAGGAAGTATTCAAGAAGGCAGCTGGAGCATGCAGGAAAAAAAAATTAGGGAGGCCAAAGCTCATTTTGAACTTAGAATGGCAACTTCTGTAAAGGATAATAAAAAATGTTTTTACAAATACATTAATGCTAGAAGGAAGGGTAAGACCAGCCCTTGTTCTTTATTGGGCAAGCAAGAGAACTTAGTATCTGCAGATGAGGAGAAGGCAGAAGTGCTCAATGCCTACTTTGCCTCAGTTTTTAGTGGGAAGATGACTTGCCCTCAAGACATCTGCCCACCTTGGCTCGTTGATGATGTCAGGGAGCAGAATGGTCCCCACATTATCCAAGAGGAGGCAGTCAAAGAACTACTGAAATGCTTGGATGTTCATAAATCTATGGGACCAGATGGGATCCACCCCAGGGTAATGAGAGAGCTGGCAAATGAGCTTGCAAAGCCACTCTCCATCATTTACCAACAGTCCTGGCTCACTGGTGAGGTTCCGGATGACTGGAAGCTGGCCAATGTGATACCCAAGAGTGCAAAGGAGGATCCTGGTAATTATAGACCAGTCAGCCTGACCTCAGTACCTGGCAAAATAATGGAACAGTTTATATAAAGTGCCATCGTACAGAATTTACAGGATGGTGTGGTGGTTTGACAGGAAACAGGATTTCTGGGATCCTGTGGTCGAGCCAACGGATGTTCAGATTTTAATATTGGCAACTTATTTGGCCAGTGGGACACTGGATCCACCTTTGAGAACACAGGGTTAAAGCAGGGCTCTCCCCCTGGGAAGTTCTCTTGGGTTCCGGTGGGGAGAGAGTTTGGGTCTCTGCCCCGTCCAGCTGTTGCTGCTGTGCAGGGGAGGGGAAGCCATGCGGCCAGGTGAGGTAGGCCGGGGCTTTGGACAGAGATGGGAGGTGAAGAGGCCTCGGCATGGAAGGGTGGGAGAAGCACCAGGAGGCATCGGGCAGCCCACCCAGGAGAGAGAGAGAGAGTACAGCCTGTGCTTGTGACTGTGTTGCCTCGAAACTTGATAACATGTGCCAGCAGCACAGCTGAGAAGAAGAAGGGAAGGAGATACAGAGAGAAGGTGTCCGGCCACTTGTGGGAGTCTCTCCGGGCGGGCAGAGCCTGAGTTTTAACCCTTTTGTGGACAATGAAAATTCTGCAGAGCATTGACTTTTCCTGCAATGGAGCAGAAGATAAAGAGGGAATTGAGTAAGCGAGATGAAGGTCTGTGCCAGAGGGAGAGAGAGAGATGTTCGAGAAATGGAGAAGATGGAGTAGCATTTTTGCTCGACTCTTTTGTGTAGCCATGGACAGAGCCATGTTCCTTGTGACACAGAGACTGCATCCAGGGGGGCAGTGGCTCAGAGCCAAGAGAGTTTCAGTGTTGAGGTGTTGAGACCCCCTCAGCCCCAGGGGGTGAAAAGTATGGGGGGGACAGGCGTCCCAAAGGTGACAGACTGCTCTTTTTGGAACGGGACAAGGCACCCTTAAAAGATGACCCTGGAAGCAGCCCTGGTCCGTGTTCGGTGGTGAGAGCACTGAACATGAAAGGAAAAGGTCACCATGGCACAAAGAAGGACTCCTTCTCCTCTTGTTGAACTGTAGATTGAGTATTCTGAAGAGTGGTGCAGGATCGAGAGTTGGTGTTTTGGGGGAGGTATTGGAAATTTGGTGGGGGAAGGAGGAAAATGCTTCTGTGCAGTTTTCATTTTCCTTGTGTTTTTTTTTCTTCTTTTTTTTTCTCTTGTAGTTTAGTTTTTTTTCTTTGTAGTGTAGTTAATAAAGTTTTCTTTGTCACTAAGGGAGAGCCTGCTTTGCTTATTCCTGGTTACATCTCACAGCAGACACCAGGGGGAGGGTATCTTCATGGGGGCACTGGCATTGTGCCAGTGCCAAACCATGACAGATGGCCAGGGTATCAGACCCAGCCAGCATGGGTTTAGGAGGGGTAGGTCATGTTTAACCAACATGGTCACCTTTTATGACCAGGTAACCCACCTAGTGGATGCAGGGAAGGCTGTTGATGTTGTTTACTTGGATTTCAGCAAGGCCTTTGACACTGTCTCCCACAGCATACTCCTAAACAAGCTGGCAGCCCATGGCTTGGACAGGAGCACTCTTTGCTGGGTTAGGAACTGGCTGCATGGCCAGGCCCAGAGAGTGCTGGTGAATGGTGCTGCATCCAGCTGGCAGCCAGTCACCAGGGGTGTCCCTCAGGGGTCTGTGTTGGGGCCAGTTCTGTTTAATATTTTTATTGATCACATGGATGAGGGTTTAGAGTCCTTTATTAGCAAATTTGCAGATGACACTAAGCTGGGAACGTGTGTTGATCTGTTAGAGGGACAGAGGGCTTTGCAGAGGGACTTGGAACRAWTGGAKGGATGGGCAGAATCTAATGGSWTGAAGTTCRMTAAGTCCAAGTGCYRAGTSCTGCACTTTGGCCACAATAAYCCCCTGCARTGTTATAGGCTGGGGACGGTGTGGCTGGACAGTGCCCAGGCAGAAAGGGACCTGGGGGTGCTGGTTGACAGTCGGCTGAACATGAGCCAGCAGTGTGCCCTGGGGGCCAAGAAGGCCAATGGCATCCTGGCCAGTATCAGGAATGGTGTGGCCAGCAGGAGCAGGGAGGTCATTCCTCCCCTGTACTTGGCACTGGTGAGGCCACACCTTGAGTGCTGTGTCCAGTTCTGGCCCCTCACTTTAGGAGGGACGTTGAGATGCTTGAGCGTGTCCAGAGGAGAGCAACGAGGCTGGTGAGGGGCTTGGAGCACAAGCCGTATGAAGAACGACTGAGGGAGCTGGGGTTGTCCAGCCTGGAGAAAAGGAGACTCAGGGATGACCTTATCACCCTCTTCAGCTTCCTGAAGGGTGCCTGTGGTGAGCTGGGGGTCGGTCTCTTTCTCCGGGCAACAACAGACAGAACAAGAGGACACAGTCTCAAGCTGCGCCAAGGGAGATACAGGCTAGAATTAAGGAGGAAGTTTTTCACAGAAAGAGTGGTTAGATACTGGAATCATCTACCTGGGGAGGTGGTGGAGTCACCATCCCTCAATGTGTTTAAAAAAAGACTGGATGTGGCACTTGATGTGATGATCTAGTTGAGGTGTTGGAACATGGGTTGGACTCAATGATCTTAAAGGTCTCTTCCAACCTAGAAATTCTGTGATTCTGTGATAATCTCAGCTGCATATTGTGGTAGCAGTTGGGAAACATCCTAGTGTCTACATTCCTCTCCTGCTTACTCAGGCACTTGCCTTTAGTGCAGAAGTTTTATTTACAATGCAAGTCAACTGTATCTTACAATAGCGCAAAAAAATTTAAATATTTGGTGCTGAATCTAATTAAATGCTGTCTTGTGCTTAGTACCAGACATAACCTTTCTGAGGCCTTATGTATATATAGCTACTGCAGAAAGTGAGTTCTTCAGAGCTAGTGCTGCTTCAGCTAACCCTGAAGTGGCTGTAAGTCTTCAAGTAAAGAAGCTAGCCTCTACCGTCCTCCAAAACACCTACCAAGAGTTCAATTAACAATAATTCAGCTGAACTGGTGATAAGACAAATGGAAACTTGTGTTCTAAATGTCTAACATGAGAACAAAGTTTAGACTTTCTCAAAGATGCAAACGAATGCACTGTTAGCAGTGTTGACAGGAGAATCAGAGATGTAGGTAATTTTTTTACACCCTGAGGCAACAGAACTGTTTTAGGAATGATGAGATTTGTGTTTTCCTTGGGGAAACTTCAGGTGACAGTTAAAAACGGCTCAGAACAGGCTGACTGTGAAAGAAAGCCACAGAGCCGTTCTGTGGAATTAAGAGTGCTGTTGCAATGAATCCCTCAGCAAGCAAAAATACAGACTTAGTGATTGTTAATTTGGTATTTACTATTGATCTATGTGCAGGGCAAATATGCAGAAAGGCATATTGATACTGATATTAGGATATTTTGTAATAATTAGTTTTAATTATGTCTACAGGTGGGCTATAATCAGAAAATATTTTAATGAGTAGTTTAGGCCCCACGTGTTTTACTTTGTTAACATCTCTTTCTGTCAGACTTATTACAGAAGGATTATAAAGCTCAGATAAAGCATGCTGTTAAAAGCAAAGCAGGTATACACAGCTGGTATAGGATTGGGTTTTTAATTCAATAAGTATACTGGCCATTAGGATAAAAGAGCCATCTCAGATTGACACTGTTGTCCACACTAACTTATACGCAAGCAGAAAAAGGAGTAGACTAGCCTCAGGTACAAGAAATGAGTATATCACAACTCAATATTTTAGTAGACAGTAGTAAGAAATAAGGAGACTTGTGGTGATAACTTGGAGAGAAAATTTGAAATATACAGTATAAAATGCATTTGAAAAGGAAAAATATCCTTTATTTTAAAAGGAAAGCAAATATCTTTCTATTTCTACTTCAAAGTAATAGATTTTTTTTTTTTTTTTTTTTTTTTTGTAATGGGATATAAGAGGGTGTTAGGTTTAGCTGTATCCATATTTTGTATTCACAGACCAGATGATATGGTATAACATATGCTACATTCTTTCCCTGGGTAGTATAGTAACTAAACTAATTTACTCTTCTAGAAGCATAGAACTGATTTAATTCAGAATATAACCAATATAACCTGAAGCAATTCAAACAGTTTCATGTTGCCCCATACTATATGTTGCTGCTTCATTGAATATAATTTTTCATTTTTGTGCATTGCATTTACCAGGAAACTGAAGTTCAGAAAATTGCTAGTGACTACCTTTTTTTTTTTTCTGGTGTTCTATTTACTGTGCTTCAACCACTAATGCAAACGGTTCATACAAAGCATGTATTTATTTTTACAAAGTTGTATACTCTTCTGAGCATGCTAATCTTTTCTTTACAGCCACCAGAGCAAGTCAGCAACATAATGCAGCTAAATTAAAACTATCAAGATAAAATTGTGAATATAACCTGCAGTTTAACCTCAGACTTATCCTCAGGAGAAGGTTTACTTTTAATATTTGCAGGCAAAACTGTGGGGCTCTTTTAACAAATGAAATTTTAGAGAGATTATATAACTTTTGCATTCATGACAACTGGAAAGCAGACAAAATCCTGGAACAGATAATCCTAGCACTTTGCCTGCTTATGAAGAAAAATTTGATGATAATTAAATACTTTTTATCAGAGAGTAGAGAAAGTTCTTGCCAAGTGACCGAGTTTAAAATTGTGCAGAGAGGACAAGCGGTTCTTAGCGCACAGTTCAACAATGCAATTGTAGCAACGTTGTTTTAGTCTATAGACATGGAGCAGAATAAAACTCTTCTTGATAGAATGATCAAAAGATGCAAGTACAGTGACTGTAAATGTTAGCCTATACATCATTAGTTTAGGAAGAATGCCAAATTAATTCTAGAAAAATAATGTCTGTAACTGTTGGTATAGGTTTCACTGTACTGTTTTTAATCTGTGTGACTGAAATGTTAGCTGGTTCGTTACAAAGGTCAGGTTTTTTTAGAAGAGAAGAAAAACCTCTATCTACCAGAGTGAATTAAACTCGATCCTTTTCCCATATAGCTTTTTCCCATTTCTAGCCAGCATATGTTTTCGTCAGTAGTTGAAACATTGTTTCAAACACATGTTGTTTGTATTCAGGTGGGTATGTATCAGAGGCAAGTAACAATAGATGCGTTAAGAAGACTGATGAATGTCAACTTTCAGACTTTTAAGAAAAGCTTTCTTCAATTAATGGTCTTTAAGAATACCTTCATGCTAATGGTTAATTACTACCCTAGCTCTCACTGCATATGCAGAACCATTATCCTTAACAGTCATGTTCTAAATTACTGAGTGTACACCACCAAAAAATGCCCAAAAAACTAGAGAAGTAGTCAGTCATATGAATTGTGACTGAGGTTTCTGCTCCAGTTGCCTATTCTGAGTTCCTCACTGACGTCATGCACCCAGATTTCTCTTTTAGAATGGTTTTTGGGTCACACACTGTTCTGATCCCTATGGCAGGGGTTGAGATCTCACTAGCTCCAGAAGCTGGCACCACAAGCCAGGTGCACCTGCACCCCCAGTCTAACTCCAGCTGTTGAGGGCACATCTATTCACACAGCCAGTACCACTTAGCCCCAGCAGCACACACAGATGCAGAAGAGAGATGAGCATGCCCACCAAAACATTTTACACTTCACTATCCCCTTTTACACCCATTTCTGCCTACCTCGACATTTTTTCCTCTCCTGTCCCTTTCTCCTGCACAGTCCTCTATCAGTTTGCATAGTCCTACTGGCCTCTCAAGCTCCTGGATCCTCAGGTTTATATCCTTGTCAGCAAAGCCCCTATTTGTTGCAGTTCCTTGGCAGCCCATTAGTCGGTGTGTTGGACAGTTTTGATTGTTGCCTTTATCTCCATTATATTTACCTGTCACTATTTTGTGTCTGTATATTTTTCCCATGGCTTCTCCCATTTCTTTGCACCTTTGTTTAGGTGCTCAGTCTGGTTATCCTCCTGAAATAAAAATTCCCATGTCCTAATACCCTTACAAATGGGCACACATTATGAGATTTGGTCATTTTGTCTACTTTATAATTTTGTCTGCTTTGTTGATCACATTTGGGACTCTGTGTGTTCCTGTTTATGTCTTCCTACTTTACTTACTTTCCCTTTTGCACTGAAAAAGTCCTTGGCCAGATACCCTAGAGGAACTAGACACCTGTTTCTACATAAATTTAAAGCATTTAAAATCCAACAAGCCCCACACACATACATCTTCTAGATCAACAGACAATGAAATGGAAGGTATTTTTATGGTATGGTGATGAAAAGACCTATCCATTCCAGTAGTAATGATTTTTTATTTAGAACCATTCTTACAGCAAAAGGGACTTTGAATGATATTTAATCTAGATATAATGTTTAGGGTAGATGTTGAATATCAGAAGGAAAGGTTTCTAGTGATGTTATGGTTTGGTAATAATTTTAATTTCACACATTCTAAGCAAATGCAATGGTCTTTAGTTGTTGTTTATTGCGTATTTTTCAATAAAGTCCTCTTTGTTATAAAATCAGAAATATTGAGTTAAATATTTACTTTCTCCTAATAAAGATTGGAATAATTTCTTAATTCTCTAGAATTTTCACAGGAAGGGAATGCTATTTTCTATTATTTTCTAATCACCTCTATCCAAGTACATATTGTTGTAAGAAGTGCCTGTGCAGCATGGGTCAGGATATTGAAACAAAAATGAAAAATTCATTAGAAACTTGGCAATAGAAACCCAATTTTTAAATTCTGGAATTTCAAGTTCACAGAATCAGACATTTTAATATGGGATTTGGGTTTTTGCTGCATGCTATAAAGGTACTTAACTTACAACAGAGTAGTATTTCTGGCACTCTGATGACTTTATGGGATTAATATAATCAGAAAGAAGGCAAATTTTAACAAGCTCAGTGCTATTAACATGTCTATTAATGTTGATAAGAAATGCCAGACTGCATCATGGAAGATTGAGGGACTGACCACTTTTGGCAATGTTATAGTTGCCAATGAATGAAAAGGTGAAAAGGTGTCTTTTTGAAAGGGTTTCTGGCTGTCATTTACTGTCAGAATGTTTGACTTACCCCTTCTTTCCAGAAAACAATGTAGAGCCTGAGATGAAAAAGTGATAATTTATCCACAAACCTTTTAATTCCCCTGGTTTGCTGAACATCATGAAATGATTTGATCATAAGTGTTGAGTTGAAATATATACTTTGTCAAGGAAAATACCTGGAAAACTTATAACTGTGCTTTTGGGACCTTGAACTTGAGACTAAATGTCATATATAATAGAAATATTTTAAGGATATCTTTTTCTGAAAAAATGTGACCTCTTTTCTTTTTATCATTAACGTTTGATAAGTAATGAATGTCCCTGGACATGCTGACACTGAGTATCAATTTAATGTGTGTAATTCACCCAGCATGTGGAATCAGAGAGTAATCCTTTGTTTGGAAGGAACTGCCAGAGGTCACCCAGTCCAATCTCCTGTGCAGAGTGGATTGGAGACTGCACAGTCCCATTCTGAGCCTTTTTCAGGGAAGGAGATACCACAGCCTCTTATATTTGACCACCTACGGTGTGCGATGGGACACATTTAAATTTCAGATAAAATTGAGGGAAGTTATTAATTTGCATAATTTAAATGTTGAAGAAGCAAATGACTTAATAAATATCTTGAAATTTAATCTAGATATTAAGAACGCATTTCATTTAAACTCTGTATGCTGTTAACTGAGTTTAGGATAACTTATTTTGTGTGTGCCATTCTATTAATCTTGAATAGGATCACATTATATTGCAATCTATGTACCTAGGTACCTACATGGGAGGAGCTTAATATAAAAAAAAGTATCCACAGAGTTCAGCAAAATACTGTTGTTTTTTAAACTACTAAAACAGGTTATAAACTTCTATAGTAGGATAGGTTATAAACTCCTAAAGTAGGATACAAGCATTACTTTTTTCAGAGGTGATTGCATTTTAGGTGTGTTTTGCATGTTTTTTTCTATAATCTATTAAGTGGTACCATCCTCAATAATCCTGTTTAGGTGGCTATGGATTAAGTCCCTCAGAAAAATACAAAAGAAGCCAGAAGTTCTTGTAGTTAGAGAGTCTTGCTGGGAATATAATAAGGTGGATATGAGTAAGATCTGAGGAGAAAAGGGTTTTTTTGTACTATCTTGCAAATGGCAGTGTTCTGACTCTTGCCAAATTAAGGTATGCTAAGAGTTGTTTTTGAAACAATGCCCTGTGGACTTAGGTCTGCCTTTTACTGTTTAGATATCATGAATTGTTAGTATCTTTCAGTGAGAAATACTGTGATTAGTCTCTTTCTTGTTGGTATTTAACATGGTTATACCCTAAGATATAGCCTAAGGTAGGTGCGGATGCAAAGGAAAACAAAATAGGAAATTGTTGTGTGTCTATATTGCTTTATTCCTAGTGGGACCTGGAAAGGCCTCTAAAAGAGCTAGAAGTTACTCTATATATGATATCTGTGGCACAAAAAATACAGGGAGTAATCTGGTACAGAAATGTTATTCTTTAGGAACTTCCAATGTAATGTACCTCTCTCTAAAGAAAGTGTACATAGATGTTACTGAATATCTGCCAAAACTTTTATGGGTTTTTTTAATGGCTATCCAATGGGTATCAAACTTCATGGGAGTTCTAGTGTTTAAATCATCTGTGAAATTAGAAAGAGAAAAGAGTATTTCCTTCAATTTACCATTGAAAACATTTAAGGGATTAGAACAGGGCAATAAAATAGGAAAAAGTAGGAGTATATGTTTTTTCTAACTGCATACATATTAAACGAAAATCATCATTGTTTTGAAGGTCAGAATATAGGTTGTACATATTTTTTCTTCCCTATTTCTGTTCTTCTTCTCCAGCTATAATCACTGTAAGAATTTCAATTAAAACATAAGCTGTCCAAAATGATTATATTTGCCATAAGGTGGCACTATGCAGCAAGGCAGTGACATGGCTTGGAAAATTCAATTTAATTTTTTACTTCTAATCTTTTTTCTTATTTTGAGTCATAAGGTTCCATGAAGGACAGGTCTCAGGTATGCAAAATATCTAATCTACATGGATTCAAAATTCTTAAAGATTCATATATTAAAATTAAGAGTCAGAAAAGACAAACTGCAATTTATGTTAAGAGGTTAGTGCTAATCAGCATTTTCTTAATATTGCCATCTATAAACACTCTTCTCTCTCTGAAGATATAAACTCCCACACTTGAAAAGTGTGTGTACAATGCTGAGGACACTGCACCATCATGGTCCTATAGCTTTAAGATGCATTTATCCTGGAGGAAAGAATTTATAGTGCATCCACTTTAACAACCAAAAAATCCTTCAGAAATACTCAGCTGAAGGATAGTTCATACACAGGATCGCTTAGTGCTTAGCTGCTGATATGGGCAGCTAGACATCCATAGAATAGCTGTGATTGGAAGTCACGTCTGGAGATCATCAACACACTCTCTTAAAGCTCAAGCAGGCTGCTCATGGCTGTGTCTGGTTGGGTTCTGCATGTCTCCACGACTGGAAGCTCCACAACCTACCTTGGCAGCCTGTCTCAGTGTTTGACCACACATACCATGAAGAATACTTGAGTGGAATCACCTCTATTTCAATTTGTGCCTGTTGCCTTTTGCCCGGGCACACTAGGCAACACTGAGAAGATCTATTCCTGTCTCAATCAACTCCCTTTCCCCATCAGTTTAATTTATATGCACACACATACACATACACACACATGCACATTTCCCTCATGAGCCTTTCCTTGTATCAGATAAGCAGTTATAACTCAGATGGTCCAGGCCTTCAATCATGTCACTGTGCTGGACTCAATTATATCCATGTACCTCTGGCACCAGAGAGGCTGAGACTGGGCCCAGCATGTGAGGTGTGTTTCAACCACCCTGATCAGAAGAGAATGACCACCTCCACGGTCCTGATGATGTATTTCCTAATAAAATCCAGGAGGGTGCTGCCCTTTTATGACCCAAGGATATATGCCTAGCTCATGATCTGCTAGGTGTCCATGAAAGATTTCCATTTTCTTCTATGTCTAGCTACTCCTTTTTTCCCTTTGTTGAAACTTATCAATATATATAGTGTATCAAGTATTACTCCCAGTTTCATACCACCTGAAAATTTTCTGAGGGTGTGCTCTTTCCTCTTATCCCAGTCATTAATGAAATAGTTAAACAGTTATTGCTAATAGTTTTGAACTCTGAGTGCACTGTTAATCTCTGTGCTGCTACTCCACAATCCTTGAATTATCAGTTCAGCTAGTTTTTGTTCAGCTCATCGTCCATTTATCCATTACGTTTTTTATCAGTTTGTCAATAAAAATGTTGTGAGTAATAATGTCAAAAGCCTTAATCATGCCAAGGTAAAACACATCCAGCCTTCTCCCATATTCACCAAGAACATATTCTCACTGCAGGATGTTATCAGGTTTGTCAGGAACAATTTTCCCTTTGTATGTCCCAACCCATCATCACCTTCTTTTAAATTATTTTAGGGATTATTTGCTCCATCATCTTTCAGTTTCTCCCTGGGCCTTCATTCTTGTCCTTCCTGAAGATAGTAGTGGTATGTTCAAGTCTTTAGAAATCTATCCTAATCTCTAAAGTGTTTCAGAGACAATTCTCCGTAACCTCACAATGTCATTGAACAACATCCTTGGTACTTGTAGGTATTTTTCATTGGATCTAATGGATTCGATTAAATCACAGTTTGTTAGAATGCTCTCTAATCCACCGAGAATCTTACCTCTAGAACCATATTCCGTGGTACACTTACAAGGAGGTCCCTGAAGAGGTCAAAGTCCTTTCAACTGAAATCCGGAGTTCTGATCCTACTGTTTATCTTCTTCCCTTTTCTCAGTATCTCAAACTCCAGCATCTTGTGGTTGCTACAGCCAAAACTCACCTGACCAGTTCATTCTCATTTGTGAGTAAGAGATGCAGCAGAGTAACACTCTTCATTGTCTCCCTGATCACCTGTGTCAATTGTTCCTAATGTTAAAATCACTATTTTGAGTGATGGATCATTTCCTTTTTTGATCTAAATGCAATTTGATTCTGTTTGTTAATTTTATTTATGTGTTCTGAAAACCTGTAAAAATTTACTAAGATGTTTGGTCCAATAGACCCTAAAAATTATTAAAAATACATATATGAAATATTAAGTGAGCTGTTAAATCTTTTTTACTTGTGAGTGCCCTGAACTCAAGGTTTTTTCCCTCTTTATGTTGGCTGAGCAGTGTTAATGTTTGTTTAGTCTAGAGGCTTTGCTTCTCTTCAGGGCTGGATTGCTGGTGCAAGTATCACAAGCCATCTGTCTGAATGTGCTTGTGACCATAAATTTCCTCTGTCACTCATAATGTTGAGTTTGACACAATGAAACCCCATCTTGCCTAAAAAGCTCTCAGTAATTCTTTGCTTGCCTTGAAAACTACTCAAAATTACTTAATTTCTCAAATTAATATGTCAGTTTTTTTAACAAAATGAGCAATATGACATGGTCTGCTGATGTGCTTAGTTGTCAAAAATCCTGTGCTCCTAGTTTGTGATGCTTTCAGTAGTGGTGACACAAGACAGATATTTTTAGGATCCTTTCTTGAAAATAGCAGTAGGATAATATAATTACAAGACTACAAAGAAATGTTTGTCATATATTAAAAAAAGGTTAATTTCATCCATAGCATATGATAGACTATAACCAAATAAATGTTATTTGTAAAGATAAGTTATATATCAATGGTTATTATAAACCATACATAAAAATGTTTCTAACATCTTTGTGATTGTTAACCTCATATGATATCAAAGGTTCCTCATATTTTCCAAGTCATGCTACAAATAATCTAATATCTTGTTCTCCATTATATATGCAACTGGCATCTAAAATGTTTCCCAGCACAAGATGTTAATTTTAATTGTTACCAACACAAGCATTTAATTTTAGTAAAGAAATTTCAAACAAAAAATTATTCTACATGTTCTGCAGCAGTTTTTTCAGCTTTTTAAATAATCTGTTTTCTCTCTTTTGTGTCTTCGCATTTTCATGGCCATAATGATTTTTGAAATAAACTCTGAGACAGAAATCTAATTTAGTAACATTGATATTACATGGATCAAACAGTTTAAAATGGTCATTATTATTCTGCTAGAACAATTAATGTACTGAACATATTACATTTTTAAAGTTTACTTCCCACGACAAAACATACTAGCTCTATTTATTTAATTGCAGTTTTAATTAACAGTTTGCCAGTATTTGGCCTGGAGACAAAATCAAAAAGTTTGACCTACAAAATTTTTAATGATTGAAATGTAGGGGCTTTACAAAATCCCTTGGTAGCAAACAGGCAGAATTAATTCAGACTCCTAACATTAGCTAAAGCTAAATTTTGTGAACAGGGAAGAGAGTCAGGAAATGAAACCACATGAATTATGGATTCTTCATTGTGAAAATCTAATGCTTTTGCAATGGAACCTGAGAGGTCCTTCTTGGAGCAAATGTTACTTAATATCTTCATTAATGACATTGATGGAAGGATTGAGTGTGACTCCTGCAAATTTGCGGATGACACCAATCTGAATAGTATGGTTGACAGGCCTGACAGATGGGATGCCATCCAGAGGGACCTGTCAAAGCTCAAGATATGGGTCCATGTGAATCTCACAAGGTCCTACAAGAGCAAGTACAAGGTGCTGTACTGGGTCAGGGCAACCCCTCATACTAGCACAGGCTGGGGGATGACAGATTTGGGAATGTTCAGCCTGGAGAAGAGAAGGTTTTGGGATAATTGCAACTGTCCAGTACCTGAAGGGAGCCTACAAGAAAGATGGAGAGACACTTTTGTACAAGAGCATGTAGCAACAGGACAAGGGGGAATGGATTCAATCTGAAAGCCAGTTGGCTTAGTTAAGGTATTTGGAAGAAATTCTTTGCTGTGAGGGTAGTGAGGCACTGGAACAGGCTGCCCAGAGAAGCTCCTGTCCCTAGAGGTGTTCAAGGCTAGTCTACATGGGGCTCTGAGTAGCCTGGTCTAGTGCAAGGTGTCCCTGTCCATGGCAGGGGGATTGGAAAAAAGACGATCTCTAAGGTCCCTTGCAACTCAATGCATTTTATGATTCTATGATTTAATTTTTCCCTTTAAAAAAATTCTCCTGCAAAAATGTTTTTGAATTTTCCTGTTCTTTTCTCCTTTGGAAATGGAGCAGGAGGAGGCATGGTCTGCAGTGGAAGTGGCAGATGTGGAGATGAGTACCTCCTTTCCATCTTCTTTATATCTTTGACATTGTGTCTTGAATCAAATATCAAGTTCATGTTATATAGCATCGGGGTCTTATGTTTACAGCAGAGGGCCCTTGACACTGGCCTGCAACTACAATCTATCTCTTTTCTGCTTAGATACAGAATTTTACTCACTCGACCTAGTGCAGCCATGGAAAAAATTCTCAGGGAAATGCCTTCTGTGAGTAATTCATCCTTAGTTGATTGCTATACTAGGCTCTATTGGAGAAGTAATATTTTTTTACATTTTTGTGGCCAGAGTCAGATGATGCTTAAATTGATGCTTACTTCAGGAAATCTTGGAAAGTATTTTGTCTGACTTGATTATACTTTGCATGGAATAATTCCTTCCTTTACTCATATATCTGTTCTGAAAGAATATACAACTTTGGGTATGATGGTGACTAAAACAGAAGGCAGGTTTTTCATGGGGAAAGAAAAGAAACTGAGTGGATGTTCGTACTAGTTTGAAAGCAAACCAATGGGAGATTCAAAGTCAAAACTACAATTTAATAGGAAGATTAAAATGAAAGACTGGCTTAAACTGACTGAGTCAGGACACAACCTGATGCCTTGTTGATCAGGGTGGTGGTAGCAATCTGATTAAATGGTGGCTGCAATCTTGTTGAAATGATAGATGTGGTTCTTTTGAAGTGGTGATCCTATTTTATGGGTCTATTTTTCCTCTGAAGGTCCAGTGGTGGTTATATAGCTCTTGTCCTCTGGGAATGCAGTAGGTAAGGCTGCTATAGAGTTCCAAAACATCAGCCTATATCTGTCACAGAAATCTTTTATGAAAAATCCTTTCCTTAGGATTTTTCCTCCTGAGAAGCTGAGACGCCTCAGGAACAAAATGCAAACAATGGTTATCTGCTGCTGTGGAATGCAACAGGTGGATCTTTGATTGGCCCATGTTAGTTGTTTCTAATTTATGGCCAATAACAGTGAGCTGGCTCAGACAGAGAGTCCGAGCCACAAGCCTTTGTTATAATTCTTTCCTATTCTATTCTTAGCTAGCCTTCGGATGAAAACCTTTCTTCTATTCTTTTAATATCATTTTAATATAATATATATAATAAAATAATAAATCAAGCCTTCTGAAACATGGAGTCAGATCCTCCTCTCTTCCCTCATCCTAAGACCCCTGTGAACACCATCACATATATCCAGGTAGGAATACTTGTTTCCTCCCCCTGAGTAGAGCATCTCACAATGGGATGATGTAATTTTATGAGTCATGCAGTGAGACTCCATGGCCCATTAACAGACATAACTTCTGGAGGGAGTTATCAGGGATGAGTCATGGAAGAGATACGGATCACTGCCCCACCTCTTTTAACAGCTTATGAAGGTGGCAATAGAATAAATACCTTTGGTTACATCACATTTGTAACTTAAAGTTGTAACCAAAATATTAATATAAATGCTTTTTTACTGATATTATTTGACCCAGGCTAGCATTTACTAGCTGAAGCTTACAGTAGATATTTGCTATGTCTACTCATTGAACACAGCATTAACAGATACAAAACTTGTAGAAAATAAATATATAAATAAATAGATATCAGCTGTGCAGTTCAGTGGATGACCTCATTTTGTATTAACCTTTGAATATCTGGTACTGTCTAGTTACAGGAATACTGAAGAATGTCATATATTTTTGAATTAAAAAAAATATCCTTCTGTAAACTTTCCCTCCAAAAAAGGATTTTACCTTATGTGAAAATCAAATTTAAGAGAATTGCTTTGTAGTGTAAGAATAAATGACAGAAATAAACCAGGACAATAACTTGTTTTATCTCCATTAATAATATATAATTTGCCACCTGCACTGGATGTATTCAGTAACAGCTATGTGCATGCAAACAAGAAAAGAATGAGGGAAGAAATTGGAATATGGGGAAGAATATAAGAAAAGAACTAATGCTCAACTAAAATTTTAGATGTGTAGCTAAAGATGATTCATATTTAGCTCAATGAACTACAAAATATTTACAGGTCAGTATTCACATTTCCACAAGCATTATGAAATTTGTTTACATTATGATAAAAATATTTAATTTTTTCACATATAAATGCAATTCCCATTGTTGTATTTTGGAACAGATAATAAGTAATTACAAAAGTGTGGATATCTGTCAAAACACAATGATTTGTTCAAATTCCATAATATACATATCAGGACGAAAACCTAATTCTGACTAAAATTTAGATACAAAATGTTGTGTGATGAGACAAGAATTTATAAATTTCAGTACTATTCAAGAAGAGGTTTCACAATTTTCTTAAGATAAGAAGCTGGTTGTAGAAAATAGAGCAGTTTATTTATTTGTTTATTTATTTATGTCTTTCAAAACAGCCAAATGTTTCAAAGTGGTGAGCCCAGGAGCATATCTAAAAGAAAATACTGAAATATTGGAATTTCTTTGCATATTTATTGTTATCTTATTTTACAAATTTACACCACCATTCATGTGTAGGTCTGGAAGCTTTTGGTCATACATGGAAAACCTTTACTGTTCCTCTATTTCTCATGGCCATCTTTGATGGAAGGAATGCAACAAAAATTGTATTCAAGCTGCTGTCTGGAAGTGAGGGAAGATTCTTACTGATATTACTTTTCTTTTCACAAACTACTTTACCCTCCACTGCAATGGCAACCTGTCATATTAGGATCAAGTTCCCATATAATCTATTGACCTGTACAAAAGAAGAGAGTTAAGATTTGGTTCCATATTAACCAGCAAGACAAGCCTGATAAGAGTACAAGCTAGTTTGAAGGGAAACAAAATGTCAAGTAAAACATAATTAATGCAATTAGACTGGATTAATAGCCACAAACTTTCTATTTCTTTCAGAATGTCTGTTCTTTCACGATTTTAGATGATCAATGAACTTCAATATTTTGATTGATTTTATTCAAGTGTTCTTATTTTTTCGCAGCAATGTAAGGGTTGATTTCGCAAAAGCTTAATTTTCCAGTGCAGAGTGTCCTTTCTCTAGTTATTTTCTTTCCTAGACGTTGTTTCACTCCTATATTGGATTTCCTTGTAGCCAACTGCAGTTCTATAGGCTAAATTTGCAATGGAATACAGAGGTGTGATTGCAACACCTGTATTGATAACTGATCTAGCTTTAGCCTCACTAGTTTGCTTAATGAGAGGAATGAAATTGCAGCCTCTGTATTCAATAGTGGATGTCCTTGCAAAGGAAGTTTTGCTTCTGGGAGTAGTCAGATAGATTATAGTTGTGTTGAGTGTAATCTACTTGTGCTGCAGTCACAACAGCAAAGGTATATCAATAGTTTCTGCAGACATAACTCAACAAATAGACAATTAATAAGATGTAAAAAAGTTTAGGAGTACCTTCTGAAATATTTTTTAATCTATTTTTTAATCTGCCAGAAGGTGGGTACTGTCAAAGAAATCAATAGCTTACTACAGGTAAATGAAACTAAGAGATTGAAATTAGACAAATGAAATGAAAAGCTGATTTCAATGACATTGCACTCATGAAGCTCTGATGAAAACTTACATCAGCATACCGTAGCCTGACATGTAAGGACTATGATTTCTATACATGGAGAGTAATAAAGTTTGGTCACTAATGTTATTCATTATTTTTATTACAAAATGAAGATCATATGGCCAAACAATATAGGCAAACATTATTTAAGCTACTCTAATCATATGCCTGTGTGTGTATATGTATTTTCATTTTACAGAAAAAGTTACTGTCCCAGGAAGATTTTGCTGGACTTCCAGACTGAACCCATACAAACTGGAAAAAAACATCTGCAGCCATGTTAAATTAGACTACAGGGACTCTTTTAGGCAATCTACTGATTTCTATCCTGAAATTTGCAGTATAGTTTAGTGGTTTTTTTTACTGAATGACTGATTGTGCACTGTCCATTTCAATTTTAATGAATGAAAGTCTTTCACTAAAATTCATAAAATGTGGTGGGAATTTCTGCATTCTGGAACTGGAATGCATAGTATGTATAGTCCTTTAATTCAGAGTCCAGATCAGTCTGAGAGAAAAAAACCAAACAGCTTGATGGGTAAAATATGAATATTAGCTTGATTATATCTACATATACAATTACTGTTGTTTTTATAGAAAGAAGATAAATACAGCTGCTAATGTTCCTGGTACACTTTGAGAATCTCTTGGAGCTTCCCTCTGAAGTGATGTTGCAATTCCCAGGACTTATAGCCTAGAAATTGTTTCTATGGCAGCTTTAACATTTATTTTTATAGATATCTCTATTGAGTATTAAAATATGCCTCATGAAACTACTTCTGCACATCCTGTAAAATAAATACTTTCTGGAAAGTTCCCTTTACAATTACCAAAGGTAATCCTTTCACAAGTTAGAATAGTCAAATTCTCTTAATCTGCATAGACCCTCAAAGTCTGTTCTTTTGTACCATGTACTAATGGTCTTTAGATAGTTACAATGTTTTCTTTTGTTTAATACACATGAAAAGTAGATTTGTTTTAATTTTTTAAGGAAGAAGAAGAAAAGTTATAAGTTGAAATTGTAACTTAAATGTTATAAAATAAAAAGGCACTTCTCAGGTCTTCTTTTTTCAAAAATATGAGGAATTATACCATATACTACAGCCTTCTATAGTCTTTTTATATTTTATTTCTAGTGGTATAAAATACTAATTAAAAAATACAGTGCTAGTGTCTTTGCACTGGTTTTTGCTTTGTTCTCCATATTATTTACATGGTTGGTTCCACAGAGGCTCAAAAAATGTAGGTTTTAGAGATCACAAGGTCAGTAACAACCCCAATAAAGCATGAAGAAATGGAAGAGTACTTCCTGGATGTCACTGATAAGTATTTCTCAAATTGTTTGTCATCTGAAATTTAGAGAATGAATACTTTCTAGGAATGTCTAATTTTCTAGCTGCTTTACTAAGAAAGCATGATATTTAAATATTTATCTTTATAGGTATTTTCTGTTTTATATGTGCAACACTATTGTGGTGACATAATAATGATGTGAAAAATGGTGGGAAATACATTTAGGATCTTTTCAAAAAGGTATTTAACAGTAAGCAAGACCCAAATCAAATGAGAGAACATTCAATATAGGATAGGATTTATATGTCCTTGTACATAAAGTGTAAGTAAATTTGGAATGGTGTGACTAGGTGAAATGCTGTGTAAAGCTTTGCAGCATTATATTCAGAGCTGAAACTGGGTACATTTTGTCAGAAGCTGTAAAGGAGTTTCTTTGTCTTCATTCTAAGTAATTGATCTATTATATTTTCAAGTTATGGACATCAGGATTTGGACATTTCAAGCACAATTACAAGAAATTAAGAAGCATTAAAAATTTTCAGTAACAAATGTTTTCCATGGTGTGAAGGCAACAGAATATTAAAGATTTGGCACAAATTATGTTGAGACCAGCATTGAGGAATGTACTGAGTTTCAGTATATGCATCTGACTGATCTATAATACTCATTTAGGAGATTAGTCAAGTCAAGGAACTTCTTGGTAGATATTAAGAAAATTTAAGTGTTTTTTACAGGAACATTCAGTCATTCTTTTGTAAAAGTACTAATTATTTATATTTCATTTCTAGTGATCTTTGTTTCCAGTATTTTGTTTAAATACTAGATGTAAGTAATGTCTTTTTTCCTTTATTTCCTATATTTTGAATTATAGAATGTAACATCTATTAAAGTAGAATTTTATGAGAAGTGATTTTAAAGCTGGCACCTGATTGGACTTACAAGTAATTGTTCTAGGCTTTTAGTGGAGGGAGGAAAATTCTGGTTTTGTTCTTAGACCTGAAGACTTGCGTGGTGCAATTCTTCAGAAAGAACATTTTGCACTTTACATTATAGGCACTCAGATTATTTAAGAATGATTTACCACCAGACCAGACTCAGAACATGTCCTGCAATGCGTAGATGAAGCAAGGAGAGCCATTATATTGAAGTGAGATACCAACTGTAAAAAACCACTAGTTTCCCTTTCCCTAAAAATGAATCTGCATCCATATGTACTAGATTTGAAGTGTGGCAGTCATATGAATATTTATTTGGCAGTGTCTTACTAGTGAAGTGGAGATTCAGTTAAGACACTTAGAAGAGTTTTTATTTTTCTGAGTTTGTTTGGATATGTATTGCTCTCTGAGCTACCACAGCTCTAATGAATTTTAAACAAAATGGATGTGAGACCTGTAAGTAGCTGTCATCCCAAAATTAGTGCATCAACAAATTGTTGCAAGTTTTCTCAGAGTTTCTCCATTGATACTGCTGACTTAAGACTGAGCTGAGTGTTTGTGTTCAATAACTCAAAGAGCCAGGGGTAGTTACCTAATTGCTTACAGAGGGAGGCATCAACTTAAAGAATCCAAGGCTGAGAAAGAGAACTATGTTTAATTAAGAGTTCTGTATTCTGCTCACATAGTTTCTGAAAGAAAAAACACAATGGAAGCTTCCTATTGCTATTGAACTAAAATATTAGACCACACACACTAGCAATAAAAATTGTCATCATGAGAATCCTCTGTGTTGCAATAATGAGCGACATAGGAACCCCAGGCAAGTGCAAAGGAGTGCTCTTTACTGCAAAAAACCTGGCCTTTTTTGAGCAGTTAGCTAGTTTTGAGTTTACATAAGGTACAACAAGCCCCAACACCATAAACCACAATGTGGACGTGCAACAGTCATGCAACTCGTCTCTCACATCTTTCACGTTTCTCTACCCCTATTCCAGCTGAGTCACTCTCCCATAGTTCCCTTCTACTTAGCCTAAGTAAGAGGTCTAAGCAACAGGCCTTCCCTTTATAAAGCCTTACCTATTGCTAACACCTCTGAATCACTTCAAAAGAGGTGTTAAACATTCTCTTTTCTTAAGAGTTAGTAAATATAGGAAGTTAGTGAGTATGGCTAGTTTTAGATATGCTTGTTCTAGAGGTTATATTGAGATTATTTTTCCTTTCACAAATCTCAAATGGTCTGCTTCAAGTAATTTAGAAACCACCAATGGCAATTTCTTTCTTTTGAGATTGCAGTTGTACTTTGGAGGATGCTATTATTATTATAAGAATGATAAAATTTTTGTAATAACACTCTTTATATTATGGTGAATTTAGTGTCACCGTACTTAAAAAGTGATAGGTAATAATTTGCAAGTGCCAACACAAGCAATCAGATGGTGTCTGTGCAGTTGTTGGTAGGCTTTTAGAAGAAAAGCCTGTAATGCCCATTGTTCTCTGCAGGGAGAGTTTTATTCTGGGTAGCATGCAGGAGAAATTATAGAAATCTAATAAGGTCATTAACAAAAAATTTCTATTTGCAAACTTTAGCATCCACACAGAATAAGGCACTTGGGAAACTTTCACTTAGCAAAATTTAGAATAAGCAGAATGAATAATGCACTTAGCAAGGCATTGACTGGATTTTTTGGTCTGGCTTGCAATTTATTTCAAGAAGCAGAAGTGTTGTGTTGTGTTCAGTTGGACTGTTCTGTTTCCCCCTGTTTTGTAATGGTTTCRCCCTGGTTCTCCCCCTCCTCGGTAAATGTCAATCACCCCTGCCCACCACCCTCTTCTCCAGAAAATTCTGWCCTGGGCTTCGARGGATTCGATGGRAAACATGGGTCCCACCTCCCAGCTGCCCTGATTGCTCTGTTTCATCTGTCTATCTTATGTACCCCACTCCCCCCTGGATTCCTGTTGGCTGCCGGGATTTGATCCTCCCCGACCCCTTCACACTTTATAACCTGGGGGGGACACGCCTATCCTTTGTCTCCTGCTGCTGGTTCCCCTGAGATGAAGTAAACTTGGACTAAAACCCAGCTGGRGTYCGCCYTYTTATTTCTGCTGCTAGCAGCTTCTGTCAGCTTCGTCCTGCATCTGGCAACGTCCCCGGATTCCCCTCTGGGTGCCTGCCTGAAGTGCGAGCCCGGTCCCGCCGCTCCGAGGCGAGGTGCTCCCCCGCTGCCAGTGGTCACTGGACAAGCTAGCCGGGACGTTCTAACCAGTTGATCGCTGCACTTTTGGCGACCAACGTGAGAGCAGAGACAATCCCCTGACTCCACGGACGAAGCTGAACAGCTTCACTGGCCGTCAGAAACCCCAGTGGGAGCAGACCCAGTTTTAGTGGGTGGCGCTCCTGGGGGTGGGAACGGCAGCTCCTGATACCCAAGGAGTCGTTCCCGCAGTAGAAACCGCTACTTTGGGATTTCTTTTAGCCCTCGCYGGAGCTTGGTAAGTATTTCTCTTTTTCCCCTGTCTTTTTAACCTATCTACCCCTAACGGGGCTTCTCTTTTTTGCTACGCAGCTCTATCTTGACAGGGACCAGTGCAGGGCTCTTTTCTATTTTCTTTGAACTTTTCCCGAAGTAGTGGGTGATTTGAGTCGCAGCTTTAAAAATCTTCCGACATGGGTACTCACATGTCTGTGACTCAAAAGAAGGCTTCTACCCACGTTGTGGCTATCCTTGCGGGGGGGGGTTTGTTATCCCTAAAAAGGAGTTGAAAAGGTTATTGAAATGGGTGTTTTCYGAATTTCCTGAAGTKTCTTCAGACCAAATTTGCGATCCCAGCTTCTGGGACGTTGTTTATTCCAAATTACAAAATGCAATTCGATCAGGGGACTCCTCTTTAACCAAAATTACATACTGGGTATCTCAGATTCAATCCATTTTAGGATCTGAATTGAAATTTGGAAGACAACCCTCAGTTTCAAGTTCAGCCCCCAGTTTTTCCCCTGCCCCTGTTCCTATCCCCCTTCCCTCCCCTGCTTTTCCTAGAGCTGGGACTTCAACAGAAGCAGCCTGCCCTAGCAAGGTGCCGAGTGTCCATCATTCCCCTGGCTCCTCTCGAAGCTCCCAATCCCCCTGCCCGAGAAGTCCTGGCCAGACCTCCTGGGGTTCCTCTCCTCCTCCCTCTGCCCCAACCCCTGTGTCCCCAGTTCATAAACCCTCGGTTTTGTTTTGTCCCTCTCCACAAGACGGCTCCTAT